>CM076569.1:165865811-166089075 GCA_034641835.2 Pinus albicaulis | reverse complement strand
TGAAAAGTATTTACATGATTCTCCCACTTCTTTCTACCTACCCAACTTTTAATCTAACAATTTTTCTTCCATTTTGTAGGTGCATTTGAGCTAGCAACCTTGAACATTTTATTCTTTTGAAAGCAATAAAAAATATCTAAATCTACCTTATATCATCCAAGGGCTCAGATTAAACTGATGAGCTCCTCTTTATTCTCTACCTATCTACTAATTAGTCAGGATTAAACTGTCTGACTAATTTTTATTCACTATTCTACAACAATAAAATTGAAACATGACAAGTCAAGATTAAGCAGTTCAACTCATCATGGATTATGGCATTTATTGACACTGCCATAATCATCAACAAAAAGTAAGAAGTAGTGGCATTTGGACTTGCACACTTTCATGTTTTATTTCTTTTTCTTTGGGGTATTTTATTTTTTCTAATTTCTTTGATCTTTCTTTTAGGACTTTTACCCTCTTTTTGATTTTCTATTTTTTTATTTTTTACCAAAATATGGGAAAACAACTTGCAGAAAGAAAGGTATGTACATATTTTTACAATAATATCATAAGTCAATTCCAAATTATGAATCCTATACTTATAGGATCCTAACATCGGCTTCACATGGGGATTACATTTCCTGGTGAAATGTCAAGAACTCTAAGATCAGTAGCCTTCCATTTTAACCATGATGATCCTATAACTTTCTCCTGACTTCTACAAAAACTCATACTTATGAAATTTTACTCTTCAAAGCTTAGGGCCTTCACTTCGGGCTTCAACGTTGGAAAGAAAAAATCCAATCCAATCTAGAAACTGCAATGGATATTTACAATGATATAAAAAGGAAATTAGGATTAACTATTAGTTAACTCAGAGGAATAGTAGTGCTTGAGCATTCTACCATTCAACGGTCCTTCAGGAATGTCAGTTCCATCCAAATTTCTGATAAAGAATGCATTGTTACCTCTGTATCTATAAATGACATAAGGCCCTTTCCATAGAAAGTCATACTTTCCATGTTTTCCTTTTTCTTCTCTCCTGGAGTCCCATTTTAACACTTTATCTCCTATGGCAAAGTAATCTTCTTTTGTTCTTTTATCGAAGATTTTCTTTATTTTATCTTGAATGACTTGAGATTTTTCATATACTTCTTCCCTAGTCTGTTGCAGATGAATAGTCTGATTTATCCTTCTCTATATATCATTGAGTTCTACTTGTGATTCTTGGATAATTTTCATAACTGGAACACCTAAAGATGATGGAAAAACTGCATCCATCCCATATACAATCTAGTAAGGAAATGTTCCAATTAACTTCTTGGTAGTAAGTCTATCCGCCCATAAGGCATAGACTAACTTTTTATTCCATGTTTTCTTATTTTCTTCAAGTATTTTGTTGATGATACTCACAAGGCTTTTATTGGAAGATTCAATTAGGCCATTACCTTGAGGGTAATAAACAGTAGAGTGGCCTAAATTTATATGATACTTGTGACAAAAGGCAATCATTTTCTTAGATTTAAATGCAACTGCATTATCAGTAATAATTTTCTGTGGGCATCCAAATCTAGATAAAATATTGTTTTCTAGGAAAGATATAATGACTGAGTCAGTGGCTTGTCTGGTTGGAATAGCTTCAATCCACTTGGTGAAATAATATGTGGCAGTCAATATCCATTTGTGTTGGTTAGAGAATGGAGGGTGGATTTCTCCAATGAAGTCTAACCCCCATTGTTGAAAAGGCATCTCAGTAGAAATAGGTTTGAGTGGTAAAGGTAACAACTTCCTTTTTCCTTCAAAGATCTGACATTTGTGATGTGAAGTAACAAATTTTTTCACATCACCAAATAAGTTAGGCCAGTAGAAACCAACTCTAAGAATCTTATTTGTTGTACTCTTCCAGTATAAGTGTCCTCCACAATCACCTGCATGAAAATCTTCAATAATTTTGTCAGCTTCTGATTTTAGTAAACAATTCAGTAAAATCCCACTTTGTTCTTTCCAATAAAGCATTTTATCTAGAATACAATATCTCATTGCTTTAAGTTTTATAGTCTAGCTTGTAATGTTCCAAAATTTTCATGAATAAACTGAACATTAATTCTTTCTCATATTGTATAGTAGTAACAAAAAGGAAGGGGAGGCCTCTACATGAATAAAGCCCTTCCTAATGTAAAAGGGAACCTTTGAGAAGATTATTTAACACCTCCTAGTGTGAAAAGGGCCAATTGTATGAGGACAAGGTCAAGTTTACCAAGTCAACCAGCACAACCTAAGGAGGGGTAGCTTGCCTAAGAAGACAACACAGTTTTGGAGGGAAGAGATTCAAATGAAGATGGAAACCCTAAGAGGTGGGACCCAAGGTGAGGAGACTCACCAAAAATAAAAGAAGGGTATAGCCTCAAAGAGAATTCATTCATTTATTTCAAATTTCTTGGTCTAGAGACCATTTTCATACTTCAGCTGTTTAGCCAGAGTTGCTGCATTGATTAGTGCAAAGAATTCCCGTGCGGGAATTCCATCCTCTCTTTGGATCAGCTTGCTTAAGGGATCAAGAGAGAAGGATTTGAGCTTCATTTATGTATTTGGCTTGAGGCCATTCATATACATTAAAATACAGCACATTCATCTTCAGAAACTGCGTCCTCCATGCAAAGGCAACAACAACAGTGTTGCATCCTTGACTTTGTATTATTTCTTGAAGAGGAGGTGCTTATTTCCCTCCGGGAGTTTTGCTAGAGAGGCCTTTGGCCCTATTTCTGTATTATTTAGCCATTATATGATTTATTCAGTCAATATTAATACATATTTGCAGCATCTGCATTATTTTATGCAGTATTTCTTATTTCATGCATTTTGCCGGAAATGTTGCTAGGAGTCTTGTTTCTACTGTATAAGTGTTTAAAATTCCATTTATTTGTTGTATGATTGATATCAGTTGTATATCAGACCTCTTGATTCATTTTTTTCAGAAAAAATTTCATAAAATACGCTCTCTATGCTTTAGAAAATTCTGCATACTCCAAGTCTTGGGAAATCAGGGTTTTTAAGCCTAGTTTGGGAAGGAGGAGTTGTTTAACTAAGCTAGAATCATTTGTGTAAGCTGAAATTCGGATCATAGGTCCCTATCAACCTAATATATCATATAAAACCACTTTCCACCCTTATTTTAACGCATATATCTGAATATACACATTATAGGGCCAAACTCATCAATTTTCCCCACCTTTTTGCCTCTAAAAAGTTGTATAAGGTTGTTGTTGTTGTATAAGATGAAGGATTTGTTATTGAATATATGTTATGACATTATTTAATGCTTCATAACAATTTTTTTTTAAATTATTTCTTATTTCCCCAATTGGGAACATTACAGTGATATCATAGCATGATCTTTGGCTCAGCTTGTGGCTTCATGCCAAAGTGTTGACTCCCTAAAGGAGGAATATTTAAATAGCTATAGATAGGGCCTGAGGAGGGGTCAAATAGCCTCTGGATCTCATCCTCTCCTTAGAGGTGACATATCTGGTAAATGCCCACTCAGTCCATCTCTGAAATAGCCTTGTACAAATTTCCATCAAAGGGTTTCTTCAGTGGTGGCTTCAAGCAAGGTCAGAATGATGGAGAGGATGAGTTTACTCTCATCCATATTCAGATCCAAGAAGAGAGGAGAAGAGAAATGCAGTGAAACTCCAAGAGGGTTTAGAGGAGGAGAAAATTGCGGTGAGACCTCTAGAGGGTTTGAAGAAGCAAGGGAAGATGCATGCACTTCTTTTTCTTATAGAGGAAGTGAAGAAAAATGAGACCACTTAGAGCATGAAAATATGAGTGGGTATTTGGTATAATACAAGTGCCAACCTAGGGCTTTCAAAGAAACCCTAGATTCTTCTCAGTTTATTCAACTGAGAGAAGAAAGAAGACCCACACCACCAGAGGAAGAGGCAAGTACCAGCACTGCCATGACCTTGAGAGAGCAGCCATCTACACTAGAAGTTGGATTAACCAACATATTGGAGAGGGGACCTCTTGCATCCATAGAAGATGTCCCAAAGGCTCACAAAGGTATGCATCTGTTTCCATATCTCAACATTTCAGAGAATGTTATGGAAGGATTTGGAGATTTGTTTGCATATGGCCCAGGATCAAATAGTACTGCTGAGGTAGAGCAACAGGATTGCACTGCACTATGCAAGCTTGGAGGGTTCCAAGGAGATTTGAACCATCAACCTCATGCATCTCTGATAAGTTACACACAACCCTTGAGGTTGAAGTATGAGTTCTTGGAGGATGGAGTGAACCCTGCTCCAAACAAATACATGCAGAACCAAATGCTCATCCAGGAGTTGCTACATGAGATATACAAAACACCCTGGAGGAGGGTTACAACGTTTTCAAGAGATAGCAGTAAGGAGGGTTTGCCTTCTTTACATTCAGATCCTTATGGGTTCAGGATGGTTGTGGACATCAGATCTCCTCTAAGGGATCTCCAAGAAGATGCATTTCAACATATCATGAAATTCAAAGAAAATAAAAATCTGCTTTGGGAAAATGGTAGTCTTCATTGTGAGGACACCAAGAAAGGAGAAGATGGGTGCACTTCCAGTTCTTAAGGAGGGAGTGCAGAGAATGGAGGGCCACAAGAAGAAGTGGGTAGATGGCCAGAGGAGGAGGAGCTCTCTTCCCCACTTGAGGAGGCTTCTACCAGCGTTGTCATGTTCATAAAGGGGCAGCCAACCATATCAGAATTTGGACTAGCCAACGCATTGCAGAAAGAGAATCTTGCAGCCCTACAAGATGTCTCAAGGGCTTCCAAAGGTATGCATAAATTTCCATGCTATAACACTTCAGAAGATTTCATGAAAGGCTTTGGAAAGTTGTCTTCACATGGCCCAAGATCGAAATTCTTTGCTGATGAGGAGAGGCAAGCTTATACAGCGCTGTGCAATATGGGTTTGATCCAAGAAGGGATCAACACTCATTCCTTTGCACCCTTATTGAGTTGCATGCAGCATGAGGGGTTATGGTGCAAGGATTTGGGGAGCATCATGCATGAGGTTCCATCCCCTAATGATGTTTTGTTTCTAGCACTCTTGGGTTTTATTGGATTCAAGGGGTTAGTTGGTGAGAGTTCTCTCTTGAGAAACCTCCAATGGGTTACATATCAACCCTCCATGAGGTGTAAGAAGGAATACTTTCTTGGGAAGATTGGTGGTCTTCATTGGGAAGATGCCAAGGGAGAGGATAATCAAGGGCAACCAAACTTGGATGAGGGAATATGGATGGAGAGCAAGAGGCTTGTGAGCCACTTGCAGATCTATAACATAGGGCAGCAAGAAGAAAAGCTGCGCTGGCTACTCAGGAGAGAGTTTGGCAATCATGAGACATATCCTATTTCCAAGGGTATGAGGGAGGAAGGAACTTGGCAGGGTAATTTCATCATGGGGAAGCAAGGAGTGTGGATACATTATGATGGCATGATCATTTTATTTTCACTACATAATGTGTATGATGGAGGTATGATGAGGCAGCAAAGATCTTTGTTGCTTCGGAGGATTGGGAGAAACCAAGGGCAAAATTGCTCTCCCACTTGGCATAGTGTTGTAAGGGTGAAGTATGGCACTATCATGGTGCAAGAGGTGTTTTCATCTTGGAGGAGACCCCTCATATATGGCAACATTATGGAAGATACCTTTTACAAACTACATGTCAAAGGATGGAGCTATATTTTGGTCAGGGCTTGCTTGCATGAGTCAACAACGTTGTTACTTCATGGCATGGATTTGCTGATGGAGTGTCCATTTGACCTCTCCACTTTTGAGACACTTGAGGGACAATATGAAGGTGAGAATTTTGTTTTTTCATGTGTTGATTACCTAACACAATATTTGCATCTTATCTCCATTTCTATGCAGTGCTTGGCTCCACAAGAGGGCAACATATTCATTAAGCTGCATGAGCATCATTGGGCCAGACTATGTGATGGAGGCAGCCATCTCTCATATGGCCTTGGGAAAGTGTTTATTTCCATGCATGTTAAGCTTATATATTTAGCCACCTCCTATAAATTATCAGAAATAAGAGCATGCATTACTTTACATGTACTCAAAGACAACTTTCCAGATCACTTCTTCAAGCAGCAGTTTGGGGAACTGTGTTGTGACCAATTGGAGGACTATTGGTACCTTACTGCACAACATCAAACCTTCAGTACTTCTTTTAGTTTGTTGCTGATCATGTGTTTCCTTGGTGATATTATCATTATCTTTATAAAGAGCATGATTAGAGGAGAGACACATAAGGAGGATGTGTCCTTGTTGGGAGAGGACTCCCATATTTTCTGCAGTGCATGTTCTACAAGGAACATGGAAGGAGACATGGCCTCTACAGTAGCATATTTGTTACTTGATGAGGAGGACCATGAGATGGATAGGGTGACATATGGCAGTGATTTCTTATCCATTATGTGTGTGATGGATTGGGCCAGAGAGACCTTTGGAGGTCTAACTTCTTTCTTGCCATTGGAGGGCACTCATGTTGCATCCCAATATCAGTATATCCTCATCACTTGTCTTGAGTGGGGAGGGGAATAGCGTGGGATATGCATTCTTTCCTATCATGATCAGTCATTCAACCCACCTACACTTCAGGAGCCAAAGGTGGAGGGGATTCTTCATGAGTTACCATGCTGGAGGGTGACTCATTTTATATGGATGATAGCTTGGGGGTGGAGGTTTCACTTTGGGGAATAATATTTCCCATGAATCTTGCACTCCATGCCTTGAGAAGACCTCTAGACCATGCATGGTTGTCTCCTTGAGCACTTTCCTTCTCATAATTTTAGTCATTTGGGGTGTTTCACCAAATGCTAGTCTATATGCTTGGAAGAGGCACTATGGAGTTTCATGGATGAGATGGCATCATATTCTTTGGAGGTTTCTATCATATGCTGATGCTACCGGAGGAGGTAAGGAGATTCACTCAGTTCTATCCTTGCAGCTGCTTAAGGACAAGCAACATTTGGGAGGGGAGGACTGTAATGTTCCAAAATTTTCATGAATAAATTGGAACATTAATTTTTGCTCATATTGTATAGTAGGTGAATAAAACGAAAGAGGAGGCCTCTTAACATGAATAAAACCCTTCCTAATGTAAAAGGGGAACCTTTGAGAAGCTTATTTTACACCTCCTAGTGTGAAAAGGGCCAATTTTATGAGGACAAGGTCAATTTGACCAAGTCAACCAGCGTAGCCTAAGGAGGAGTAGCTTGCCTAAGAAGACAACGCAGTTTTGGAGGGAAGAGATTCAAATGAAGATGGAAACCCTAAGAGGTGGGACCCAAGGTGAGGAGACTCACCAAAAATAAAATGAGGGCATAGCGTCAAAGAGAATTCATTCATGTATTTCGAATTTCTGGGTCTAGAGACCAATTGCATACTTCAGTTGTTTAGCCGGAGTTGCTGCACTGCTTAGTGCAAAGATTTTCTAATCAAATTGTGTCTCTATTTTGGATCGGCTACTTAAGGGATAAGAAAAGTTGACTTCAATTTCAATATTTTTCGGACATTCATCTACATTCAGCTACAGCACATTCATCATCAGAAAATGCGTCCTCCATGCAAAGGCAGCAACAGCAGTGTTGCATCCTTGACTTTGTATTATTTCTTGAAGAGGAGGTGCTTATTTCCCTCCAGGAGTTTTTTTTTAGAGGCCTTTGGCCCTATTTCTATATTATTTATCCATTATATGATTTATTTAGTCAATATTAATATAGAGTTGCAACATCTACATTATTTTCTGCAGTATTGCTTATTTCCTGCATTTTACCTAAATGTTGTTTGGGAGTCTTGCTTACCTACAATGTTTATGTTTAATGCTTGTGCTAGAATAAAACCTAGCATGAGCTAAGATTTATTTTGTTTGACCTTACCACATGCTTGTATTTGTGCTAGAAAAAAATCTAATGTGCACTAGATTTATTTTACTCCCGCAATTCATTTGTCTATGCTAGAAAAAAATCTAGTGTGCACCCACAAAAAATTTAAAAGCTCCTAGACTCACTATGTTCAAATGCCTAACTCAGAGTCGGCCCGTGTCTTCTACAACAGCATGACCAGATTAAAAGGCATTACAATAAAATGGGCTAGAGAGAAGAAAAGACAGGGTGAAGCAACTCTGAATAAGATTGAGACTGAGATAGGGAGCTTGCTGGGATCGGACTTCCTCGACTTTCAGTGCACTGAGGCCAAGGACCACCTCATTCAATTTGAAATGGAGAAAGCCAAATTGTTAAGGCAACAGGAGGAAACATGGAGGCTCAAAAGCATGGAAATCTGGCTCAAGGCGGGAGATGACAACACTACTCTTCCACCAATGTGCAAAAGGCAAAAAGAGTATCAACACAATATGGGAACTGAAGGACCAGGCTAGAAGGGTGGCCAATAACCATGCTCAACTTGTTGATATGGGTATTAGACATATCTCCCATCTCTACAGTGACCCCAGAGCTGCCAACATATCAAAAGCACTTTAGATAGCCAGGACCATGCACAGATATGTGGAGGAATATGATATTGAAAATTTAAATGCCCCTATTACTTTAGGGGAATTTGAAGCGGTATTAAAATGGTTTAAGTTGGAGAAGAGCCCTGGTCCGGACGACTAGCCCATTGAATTATACCTCACTTTATTTGAAGACATTGGGAGGGACCTCCTACAAGTCATAGAAGAGAACCGGATGATTGGTCGTATTTATTATGGATTCAACGCTACTTTCATAGCCCTCATACCTGAGATTGATAAACCCTTAACATTTAATAACTAGCGGCCCATATTCCTCTGCAAATGTATCTACAAGATCATATCCTAGATCATTTCCAATCGCATCAAGCCCATATTATCTTTGCACATATCCAAAGAACAATTTTCCTTCCTTAACCAGAGACAAATTCATGAAGCCATAAGTACTGCCTAGGAAGCCTTGCACTCTATCAAGCTCAAAAGTCCTAAAAGCACCATCCTCGGTCTTAAAAGCACCATCCTCAAGATTGACCTCGCAAAGGCTTTTGATTGCACATGCTGGACCTAGATTGAGCTCAACCTTCTCCAAACTGGCTTCCCCCACTCCTTCATCAATTGGATCATGGGATGCATCACAAATGCCTCCTTCAGCCAAATCATCAATGGAGCAGCTTCTGAATATTTTCATGCAGGTAGAGGGCTTCGTCAAGGCTTCCCATTATCCTTGTTGCTATTTTTATTAATCATGGAAGGACTGACCAAAATTTTGACAAAGGCCAAGGCTGATGGGACTATTAAAGGTGTCAAATTATCTGAATTTATACATCTAACCCATCTCTTATTTGTAGATGTACTTATTTTTCTTGATGGATCCATCCAAGACACCAACAACTTCAAAAAGATTCTTGAGGTTTTCTGTAAGGCCACAAGTATGGACCCTAATCACAAAGAAACCTACTATCATGTTGGTGAAGTGCTCGAGTAGTAGCGTGCCACGAGGCCCACTCATGCATGCCCTCACCCATTTTCATTTTGGTCGCAGGAATTAGAGGATGGCATCATATATCTCTGCATATCTAAAGCCAAATGAATACCGCATCACTAGACTGGAATTGTTTAATTTCAAAACTCAAGATGAGAGTAAACATTTACAAGAGAGATGGCTCAAAAGTAGTAAAATTAGTTCTAATAAAAATCTATGTTGGAGGAAATCTACGTATACCGGATGGCAATCGGTGTTTCACCATTTTTTGGTCATCTAAACTATTGTTATTAGATGGACCCAAGTACACCATGTAAGACCAATTTTACCCTAAGTAAAATTGCATTCACTATGAAAATAACTTAGTAAACCACCTTTATTAAGTTGTTTATGGTCTAAACAGGAAACCCCATGAGGAAATATTAAATAAATCTACATTTGTTTGATTTTCCTCAAGGAATAATTAGTTAAACAACAATTTAATTAATATTCCTGGTTATATTTAACCAAAATAGGAATTAATTAGATAAATCATTATTTATCTTATTATTTCCTAAGAATAATTATTTAAACCTTATTTAAATAATATTGTTTGTTGAATATGACTAAATCACCCTTAAATAATTAAATAAATCATTATTTATTTGATTATTACTCAACCACATCCTTAAAATGATAAATAAATCATTTATTTATTTATTATTTACAAATAAAGGGATTTGACCCAAGTCAAATTCCCTTTTCCCTCCAACAAATATAATAAAATATTCCATAAAAGTTGGATCTTGATTTGGTTAATAATATTTTAATTATGCACCAATATCTAGACTAACTCAATATTTTGTTATAAATAGAAGGGTTTTTCCATTCATTTATCACCTTTTGTTGCCTAAAGATCACTCTGGATCTATACTTTTGGTCTAACTATTGATCCACCATCATAGTCATATTTTGCTACCATTTTTGTCTGGGTTTTCTACACCATCAAGAGAGAGGAATTTTAGATCTGAAGTGCTGAGGACTTACAAGAACCCATCCCATTAAGGAGAACTGGGAACACCCTCCTGTGTTTTCCTCCCAGGTGCCATTAATACAAAATTCATTCAACATATTCTTGTCTTGTCTATTGGATGCATGGAGTAAATCTTGTTTTTTCTACTGCTTAATGTCTTCTAATGCATAGATCTAGATTTTTGTAGCATTTATATTAATCACCTAATTGCAGATTTGAGGATATTAGCAGCCATCTTTGTTGTCAAGGCTGTTTTTTATGCACAAATAAAGTGCTCTTTTTTCGTACACTTGGAATTAAGATTCATACTACCAACCTGGCATGGATTCCCAAAGGAATGACGGCTAGAATAAAAAAAAATTGCAGAAGATTCCTTTGGAGGGGAACAATTAAAGGAGGGAAATTTTCATGAATAGGATGGAAGAGGATTTCCAAACCCAAAAGCTAGGGTGGTTGGGGGCTAAAAGATCTTAATCTCTTTTCCAAAACTTTGGCTGCAAAAATGGAGTGGCATATGCTCAATGCTAGCAGCCTCTAGCAAGAGGTAACTTATTTAAAATAAATTGCTCCTCGAATTACCCTTGATTGGATCAGAGGCCCCACCTCATACATTCCAGGATCCTCCATTATCTAGCGAGCCATCACCAGATCCATTCACATCATCAAGAAAGGCCTTGCTTGGAGCATTGGGTCTGGAGAAAAATTCAAGATTGGAGTGGATGTTTAGTCTAGATGTGGTCAG
This sequence comes from Pinus albicaulis, assembly GCA_034641835.2. Lineage (NCBI taxonomy): Eukaryota > Viridiplantae > Streptophyta > Pinopsida > Pinales > Pinaceae > Pinus > Pinus albicaulis. The sequence goes on along the minus strand of CM076569.1, from coordinate 166,077,837 downwards.
ATGTACCAATTACCCTTGGCCATTAGACAACACTTGATGGACTCAGGAATTCAAACCATATCACAAATTGCTGACAGAGCTAATTCCTCTTGAATCAAACAGGCCTGGAAATCAGCACAGGATCTCGACATCCTAGATATATGGAATCTGATTTGGAACAATTATCTCAGGGCCCTCCGTGCCACCAATATCAAAATTACTGAGAGGGAGGACGAACTTTTATGGGCTTTATCTCCCAGGGGCAGATACTCACCAAAGGAAGGGTATGTCTCTCTCTGTACAAAACTTGAACCCCATAATAGAATGTGGTGGTGGAGACACCTTTGGAAGTTGAAGGCACCACCGAAGGCCAAAATTTTCATGTGGTGCATACTCAGGAACTCCGCTCCGACGGAGGACAACCTCATCAGGAGATCCATCCATGGCTCCTCCAGATGTTGTCTTTGAAAAACTCATCCCGAGGACGCAAATCACCTCTTCCTCACCTACCCAACTAGAAAAATGATCTGGAAACTTACCACAGCTGCTCTGGGCATCTCATATAATTAGCATGGAAAACTTGTCTCTGAGGCTTGGTCAAATTGGTGGAAATCAGTTGTATGCCTAAAAGATCGTAATCTCCCCCTCTTGATATCTTGGGGCACATGGTTGACCCGTAATCAGTCTATCTTTCAAAGTGATGTGATAGACTGACCTCGCATAAGTAATACTATAGTGACGTTTTTCCTCTCAATTCCAAACGATGAGCCCGAAGCTCAAGGCAAAATACTCATACCAGTGGCTATTGACAAATCCTACCTATGGGCCTATTTAGATGGGGAATCAAACATCCATGGCTATGGATGGGGGGCTACTCTCTATCTTTTCGATACTCACTGCTATAAGATTAAAATGGGATTAGGCGCAACTACAAACAACTATGCTAAACTCAACAGTGTCAGACTCCTTCTTACCTTCGCCCGAGAGAAGAGTTGCAACGGGATTTAGATATTTGGGGATTTCAAAATTATTATTAACTGGGTCAAAAATGAAGCCCGATGTCATGTTCATACTCTTAGAGCTTTGTTGAATGAGGTTATGGCACTAAAATCATTTTTGATTCCATTATTGTTGCTCACATTTACAGGCAAAGGAACCAAGTGGCTGATCAACTATTCGAAGAAGCATCACAGCTAGACTGGGGTCACTAGTTCATTATCGAACAGGATGGACAGAACGAGTATTAGTATTTCCATCAACCCTTCATAGAGGATGTGGAGGGTCAGGGGGTAGTCTAACCAGGTTGTCGATTTTGGCTGTATTTTTGGTAGGGCTTTTGGCCGGTTTTTATTTTTCACATGTGACTATGTAGATATTTTTTTTATATGCACAGTATTGTTACTAAAGGTTATTTATGAAAATATGAACTATATGACAGTAAGTGAGTTTTGAATTATGCATAGATGATTATGCTACTGAGACAACATGTAATTTTCTCTCATAAATGAAAATTACAAATTTTTCCTATGTATGTCTCCGTTTCCCTTCCGCGATCCACTACAAGATGTCCTTCCTTCATCATAGAAAGATAGTCACCAATGACCGCCTGACATATTATGACCAAGCTCGCACCTCCCCGAGTCCACTATCTTCGGTGGCTAACAAGTAAACCATCGATCCTTTGACTAATGTTTCACTCCGGAGCCTACAAAGATTTCTCATTTCTCTGGTACATTCCCTGCTTCCTCCTCTCATCTTTGATCCCGCCTATTGAATTTTTCACGATGAAATCGTTCAAATTCTCAGCCCGCTTCGACTAGTCAACAGCATCCTCACCCTGTAGCCGACCAGCCTCACATTTAGCCTTCTGGACCTCCTCCTCCTGGCCATTCAGTTGGTATCCATGAGCCTCTTTACCCTCCTCGAATGGTTCCTCCAGGCCTTAACCATTTAGGATTCGTCTCGCCTGGCCATCACCCCTCTGGTCAGATACCGTTCCTAGCTCCTCCCCTAGGAGTGTACATGGTACCTGTCATGGCTACCCTCTCTCTCCCTAACTTGACCCTTGGGATTCTCATCTAGTACCTTGATCCTCCAGCTACTACCCCTCTTGGTCAACTTAAACCTTATCTTACTTTGACCCTGGTCCAACTGGCCCCTATGACTTCTCCCACCGCAAAAAGTGCCTGTCCACTGCTACCAAGAACCACCTCATGTTGTGACCGCTTTCAGGTAACAAGGGAAAATATTGCAAGGGGGCATCAAAAAAGACAAGGCCGCCCCCAACAAACCCCGCCCTCCTGCCTCCAAAGCATACCATCTAGTGTGCTTTATGTGATGTTGTTGGTCATGCCACCCATACTTGTCCGGGAGTTGCCTCACCTTAATTCCACAATAATGAGATTTCAGAGTCCGATATCCCGCAGGCATGTCACCATACCCGATTCAACTTGGCCCCACCCTTGTGCGCATAAATCACCTTATGCTTTGTGTGATTTCCACAGCTACCTATACTCACCTCTCGTCCCCGCTCAAGAGCATCAAGCCCTCTTTGGGCCGTGTCTAAGCACTAAGGCCAAGCGCAACGAGTCCACCGCTCCCTTATTTGCACGTTTTGCTTCGGCAAAACCAAAAGACACAAATTCTCCCATTGACATTCCCCCTTATGATGTCGAGATGACAGAGCCTTCATCCAAAATTTTCTACCTATCATCATCCATGAGACCCTCGATGGAAGGCCCCTTGGAGACTCCCCTTGATGTTTCGCTTGACCTCCCTTCAGTGATCACCCTGGGTTCAACATCGGTAGAACCTTTATCTGATTACCCTTCTATCACCACTTGTGACGATGCGCATGTGAACCTCTCTTCTCATGATGATGAGTCAAGTAGCTTCGCCGCGTCAGGTGGTCTTTCTTCCACTAGTCACCCTATCTTCTATTACGATGATGACATTATGGAAGTAGTCACCACCCCTGACTTTATCTATTCCCCCTTACATCAAACCCACACATTCGAACCACATACACCTTGTGTCCATTACATTGACGCCCTATGTTTAGGTAAGGGAGCACCCATATTTGAGAAACCAGGAGAAGAAATTCTCCACAACTCTCCTAGTGTATCTGGTTGTGTCGACTCTAGTACCATTATTCTTCCACATTTAGAAGAACCTCTAAAGTCCCATATCACTTCAAATCACTCTAGGGATGATACCCCTCATCATTCCTTCATATTACATAAACAACCCAAACCCTTTGACATTGTAGTTGACCAACCTGTGAGTTTTCAGGGAGAACACCAGTTCATTATTTCCAAATCCTCTCTTTGGGATAGTGACACCATGTATGCCAATCTGGAAACTTAAAGTCCATTTAATTCATATATTTAGTACCAAAAGAGATTGGTAATCCTCCATTCCCTTTCTCAAACTGCATAACCATAACGAAAACAAATGGTGCACCACATCATTAAAATGTGTTTAGATTCCCCTTTTTCTAAATACATTTTGGCATGACCACACCATGCTTGGGGGCACCTATGCCTGAATAATAAAATCCCGCATCTAGCCCTAAACAAAGACCGAAACTCCCTTTTCCTCGACAAACACTTTTCAGCCATTTCCCGTGACAGTCACATTTTCTCGCCTAGCACTTCGCCACTCCAGTCATAGAAATCGTACCCCAAAAAAAAGACTCGGCCTATTCATGAGCTGTAGTACCTAAACCGAACTTCTTGTCCACTCCGTAATGAAAGAGTAGGATTAGGCTCTACCCGCAACTATCGATCTCAATTCCAATGTTTGGCTTATTCATGATCGTCGCAAGATTTAGGGCCCTCTCTCCTCACTACATTCACCATAGCTCCACCTGCAAATGAGTGAATTTGGAGGGAAGATTCCTTATTCAAAGAAAACCCCTGATTTTTCTTTCGCCTTCTGTGGCCAAATCGTAGCTCAGTTTGATGAATCGTCTGTACCGTTGGAAAGCTCTCACCAAGCCCTCAAATGGGTATCTGTTAGTTTTTAGTGACTTGATACTTCACCATGACACATTCTATCTAGGAAGCATCACTTCACCCCTCCTCAAAATCGAATTTCTTCAATTGCAACACTCATACTAGGGGCACCACTTGACCTCCATACTTGTCCGTGCTCGTGTCAAATTTTGTCCCGATTCGTAAAAAGTCTGGCATGTTTTTATGGTCCCCATCGTTTATTAAATCCAACCTGGAGTCATTGCATTCATGGAGTCTATCCCAAGCCCCTTTGCATCCTGTTATAGTCATCCATCCTTCATTGCTTGGTCCCTCTCTCGTGTCACACATTATGGCTTTCAGTCACAGTATCCCCTATCCCTCATGATATTTTTTGAGTCACTGCCCAGTCATCCATGCCCTTTATTCTCTAACAAGGGAAGTCGTCCATTCACTACTCAGTACCCCCCATTTCATCATTATCATTGGTGAAATATCTTTCACGCTCTGATTTATTTATCTCATGCTTGAGTATCCCTTATTACCTCATCTCCTATGGCGACCTCCTTCTATCGTTTCTATTGACTTCAACTCATGAACAGTAGAGGCAATATCGTGTCTAGAGGCAATGCCTTGGTTCTAGCTTCCACTCTTGTGCCAGTGCTCCTGATCAGGCAAAGGGACTTCCTTATTTCATATACTTGATTTTTCTCGCCTCCTCTCCAAGCCTCTTTCAAAGATGATCGAGATCTGTATACTTGATGGTTCAATGATGCAGCATCTGATATCGGTGATTCTTGGGTGTGTGTGAGATGTCTCAGCCCTCATGAGGGGTTGGCCCTATAGGTAGCCCCCCACATACCTGGATGACCTCTTCATTACAACCTTTGATGCAAATCCATACATTTGATGATGTTGGCCTCAGCCGCTTGCAGAACCTTTTTTTCATGTATCAATCAAATTTTTAGAGCCCTTTCCTGTTTTTAGGGGCATCTAGGTTGTATTTATATCTCATGTACTCAAATATTATTATACAAGTCCTAGATGTTATCCCAGGCACAATATGTATGTGGGATTCATTATCATGTTGTTTATCTAGCTCATGTTTATGCCAGCATGTACTATATTGTTTAGTCCCTTTGTTTACCGGACACCTTATTTTTTGTGCTTTTCCTGAGGGCATAGGTGGTATTCTCCCTCGCCGTCAGTGTAACAGTACTCACTCATCAAAGAGACTTGTCGCACCTGCAAGTCTCGCCTCCTTAGGTTCTAGTCCTTTCAGCACTTTGTTCTACCTTACACTCCTCTCTCTTTTACTTCCCCTTTTATGTCTAGTAATTGAGTTCTTACAATGTACTTCGGTCATACGATTAGCTCCTAATGCTCGCACGTTGGGGGGCATTTTGTTACACCATTTTTTGGTCATCTAACCTATTGTTATTAGATGGACCCAAGTACACCATGTAAGAACAATTTTACCCTAAGTAAAATTGCATTCACTATGAAAAATAACTTAGTAAACCACCTTTATTAAGTTGTTTATGGTCTAAACAGGAAACCCCATGAGGAAATATTAAATAAATCTACATTTTTTTTATTTTCCTCAAGGAATAATTAGTTAAACAACAGTTTAATTAATATTCTTGGTTATATTTAACCCAAAACAAGGAAATTAATTAGATAAATCATTATTTATCTTATTATTTTCTAAGAATAATTATTTAAACCTTATTTAAATAATATTCTTTGTTAAATATGACTAAATCACCAATAAATAATTAAATAAATCATTATTTATTTGATTATTACTCAACCACATCCTTAAAATGATAAATAAATCATTTATTTATTTATTATTTACAAATAAGGGGATTTGACTCAAGTCAAATTCCTTTTCCCTCTAACAAATATAATAAAATATTCCATAAAAGTTGGATCTTGATTTGGTTAATAATATTTTAATTATGTACCAATATCTAGACTAACTCAATATTTTGTTATAAATAGAAGGGTTTTTCCATTCATTCACTACCTTTTGTTGCCTAAAGATCACTCTGGATCTATACTTTTGGTCTGACTTTGATCCACCATCATAGTCATATTTTGTTACCATTTTTGTTTGGGTTTTCTACATCATCAAGAGAGAGGAATTTTAGATCCGAAGTGCTTAGGACTTACATGAACCCATCCCATTGAGGAGAATTGGTAACACCCTTTTGTGTTTTCCTCCTAGGTGCCATTAATACAAAATTCATTCAACATATTCTTGTCTTGTCTATTGGATGCATGGAGTAAATATTGCTTTTATTACTGCTTAATGTCTTTTTATGCATAGATCTAGATTTTTTGTAGCATTTATCTTGATCACCTAACTGCAAATCTGATTATATTGGCAACCATCTTTGTTGTTAGGGTTGTTTGTTTTGCACAACTAAAGTGGTATTTTTTCATACGCTTGGAATTAAGATACATACTAACAACCTGGGGATTCCTAAAGGAGTGACGGCCAGAATACAAAAAAAATGCAGAATATTCCTTTGGAGGGGAAAAATTGAAGGTAAGACATTTGAATGGATAGGATGGAAGAGGATTGCCAAACCCAGAAGCTAGGGTGGCTAGGGGCTAAAAGATCTTAATTGCTTTGCCACAACTTTGGTTGCCAAAATGGGGTGGCTTCTACTCAATGCTAGCAGCCTCTAGCAAGAGGTAACTTATTTCAAATATATTGATCCTCGGACTACCCTCGATTGGATCAGAGGCCCCACCTCATACATTCCAGAATCATCCATTATCTGGCGAGCCATCACTAGATCCATTCACATCATCAAGATATGCCTTTCTTGGAGCATTGGGTCTGGAGAAAAAGTCAATATTGGAGTGGATGCTTGGTCTGGATGTGGTCATATGTACTAATTACCCTTGGCCATTAGACATCACTTGACGGACTTAGGAATTCAAACCATATCAAAAATTGTTGACAGAGCTAATTCCTCTTGAATCACACAGGCCTGGAAATCGGCAAAGGATCTTAAAATCCCAGATATATGACATTCGATTTGGAACAGTTATCTGAGGGCCCTCCATGCCACCAATATCAGAATCACTGAGAGGGAGGATGAAATGTTATGGGCTCTATCTCCAAGGGGCGGATACTCACCTAAGGAAGGGTATGTCTCTCTCTATGCAGAACTAGAACCCGATAACAGAATGTGGTGGTGGAGACACCTTTGGAAGCTAAAGGTGCCACCAAAGGCCAAAATTTTCATGTGGTGCATAATCACCAACTGTGCCCCGACGGAGGACAACCTCATCAGGAGATCCATCCATGGCTCCTCCAGATGTTTTCTTTTCAAATATCAGCTTGAGGACATAGATCACCTCTTCCTCACCTGCACAAATAGAAAAATGATCTGGAAGCTTACCATAGCCACTCTAGGCATCTCATATAATTAGCATGGAAACTCTGTCTCTGAGGCTTGTTAAAATTGGTGGCAATCGGTTGTCTGCCTAAAAGATTGTAATATCCCCCTCTTGATATCATGGGGCACATGGTTGGCCCATAATTAGTCTATATTTCAAAGAGATGTGATAAAATGACCTCGCATAAGTAACACTATAGTGATGTTTTTCCTCTCAATTCCAAATGATGATCCCAGAGCTCAAGGAAAAATACTCATACTAGTGGCTATTGACAAATCCTACCCATGGGCCTATTTCGATGGGGCATCAAACATCCATGGTTGTGGAGGGGGGGCTACTCTCTATATTTCTGATACTCACTGCTATAAGATTAAAATGGGATTAGGCCCAGGTACAAACAACTATGTTGAACTCAACAGTCTCAGACTCCTCCTTACCTTCGCCCGAGAGAAGAGTTGCAACGGGATTCAAATATTTGGGGATTCCAAAATTATTATTAACTAGGTCAAAAATGAAGCATGATATCATGTTCATACTCTTAGAGCTTTGTTGAATGAGGTTATGGCACTAAAATCATTTTTTGATTCCATTTATGTTGCTCACATTTATAGGCAAAGGAAACAAGTGGTTGATCAACTATCCAAAGAAGCATCGCAACTAGATTGGGGTCACTAGTTCATTATCGAACAAGATGTATAGAACGAGTATCAATATTTCCATCAACCCTTCATAGAGGATGTGGAGGGTCAGGGGGAAATCTAACCAGGCTATCGATTTTGCCTGTATTTTTGGCAGGGCTTTTGGCTGGTTTTTATTTTTCACATGTGATTATGTAGATATTTTTTTATATGGACAATATTGTTACTAAAGGTTATTTATGAACATCTGAACTATATGAATATAAGTGAATTTTGAATTATACATAGATGACTATGCTTCTGATACAACATGTAATTTTCTCTCATAAATGAAAATTACAAATTTTTCCTTGGAAAAAAAAATGAATCTAACATGCGCTAGATTTGGTTTACCCTACAATGCTTGAGTTTTTGCTAGAAGGAAATCTAGGGCACACTAGTTTTATTTTACCTTGCAATGCATGTGTTTGTGTTTTTACTAAAATTATTTTTACCTTGCAATGCTTATGTTTATGCTACAAGGAAATATAACACATGTTATATTTGGTTTACTTTGCAATTTTGGTGTTTGTACTAGAAACAAATCTAACATGCGCTAGATTTGTTTACCCTAAAATGCTTGTGTTTGTGCTTTTTTTTTACCCAACAATGTTCTTGTGTTTTTCCTTACACTAGATTTATTTTACCTTTGTTTCTAGCAGAAACAGAAGCATTGTAGCGTAAAAAAATATAGTGTCAAGAAAAACACAAGAGAAATGTCGAGTAATGCTTGTGCTTGTGCTATAAACAAATCTAACACACATTAGATTTGTTTTACCTTGCAATGTTTTTATTTGTGCTAAAATAAAACCTAACGCACACTAAATTTGTTTCACTTTGCGATGCTTGTGTTTGTGCTGGAAAAAAATCTAGCATGCACTAGATTTGTTTTAACTTTCAATTCATGTGTTTCTGCTAGAAGGAAATACAACACATGTTAGATTTTTTTACTTTGCAATGTTCGTGTTTGTGTTGGAAACAAACCTAAGACGTGCTAGACTTGTTTTACCCTGCAATGTTTTTTTTGTGCTAGAAAAAAATCAAGCACATGCTAAATTTGTCTCTAGCCCTACAATGCTTTTGATTTTACTAGAAACAAATCTAACACGCGCTAGATTTATTTTACCCTATAATGCGTGTGTTTGTTCTTTTGGTTTACCCTACAATACTTGTTTTTTTTATTAGAAACAAACCTAGCAGGTGCTAGATTTGTTTAAGCTTGAAATATTTTTGTTTGTGCTAGAAACAAATCCAACACATGTTAGATTTAGTTTACTATGCAATGTTTTTTTTGCGATAAAAACAAATCTAGCATGTGTTATCTTTATTTTAGCCTGCAATGCTTATGATTATGCTACAAAAAAATTAATTCCACTAAACTATCAAAGGGAAGGCTAAAAGAATTATGTCTATCACAAAGTAAAACTATGATTGATTCAAATTGTAGATTGTTTATTAAATGATTTTACACACCTTTTCATTCCTATATTTATTTAAACTTCAGATTTCATACAACATTCTAAGTTTTGCTTCAACTTTCCCTAAATTTGTGAAAGTTGTGTACAAGTGGGAAATATTTTTTATGTAGGATACTTTTCAGACATGATGCAACGTTATATCTTTAGGTTAGGAATTTTCCAATAATATCCGATTTCAAATTTCATTACCAAGAGTGTAATTGGTTTGGCCTGAAAGTGCATATTTTTTCCGACTGTGATCATTGGCAGATACACTCAATTATTATTCCGATAAACTTGAATTTTAGTATATAACATTTCCTTTATGAAAATGAATATGCTATGTTACGTAAAATGGTTTAATATTTAGGTTCAAATGATCATTATCAAATATTCAATTAATTACAAGTACAGGTATGCATTTATTTTTGGCACACAAACCTTGACTTTAACCATACGAAATTGATCCAACATGGCATATTCTTGCACAACAGAATTTTAAATGTGCAAAATTAATGTTAATTATGAGTAAAAAAGCACTCTCCAATTTGAATCATTCATTTCTCCCTTGAAACAAAGGTTGGGTGTGCATTTTTGTGAAGCATGCCAAAATTTTATTGCTTCACTAAAATGCATGCCCAAGCTTCATTTGTTGGCCAATATGATTGATTCAAATTGTAGATTTATTATTTAATGATTTTAAACACATTTGCATTGTTATATATTTAGTTTGAGATTAAATATTTATACTTCAAATTTCATACAACATTCTAATTTTTTCTCCCACTTTCCTTATGTGAAAGTTGTGTATAATTGGGAAACATAGTTATGTAGGATATTTTTCAGACATGATGCAATGTTATATCCTAAGGTTAGGAATTTTCTAATCATGTCCCATTTAAGTTTTCATTTCCATGAGTGTAACTGGTTTTTCCTAGGAGTGCATATTTGTTTTGACTATGATCATTGACAAGTATGATCAATTTCTATTCTGACAGACTTGGATTTCTATTAAGTCCCTATATTAATAGTGTAGTCTCTTATTATTTTAGTGTAGCCCCCCTTATTATTATTGCTGTTCCCCATAACCCCCATATTGTTATTATTGTTCCCTTACATTATTATTGTTAGGTCGACTAGGATTACATTGTGGCCCCATGGACTCCAATATATAGAAAGGAGGTTTTGTCATTTGTATCATCCAATAATTTTTCATTCATGTAATGTATTAAAGGTTTCCCCCTTGAAGTGGCTTATTTATAAGGCGTTGATATATCTTTTCTTCTCTTTTTGGAGCTGGTTTCACAACATTTGGTGTCAGAGTTTTGGATTCTAGGGTTTCACTGCACCAAACATGTCATCGTGGCATTTGTGCTATAACTTTTCTTCTACGAAGTTTTAGAAGATGAAAGTTTTAGAGCGTGAAGATGAACTACTGAGGAACAGTGTCGCAAAATTTCAGAGCTTGGTTCGCAATATTTTTAGGAGATATGGTCTGTGGAAGTTAGGGATTTTTCAGGCTCTCGAATTTCATCTCAAAGAGGTGATTGTGGGAAAATATTCATAACTTTCTCTCTGAGCATTGGATTGGAATTATGTAAAAATTGATTGAAATTACATGGACTGTCGTTTCCTATCTATATATTTCATAGAAAAAGGAGAAAAAAGTGACATGTGGCAAGTCATATAATTTCGCTCTACTGAACCAGTCCATAATTAGGTCATTGTGGGAGATTGGATATAAATTTTCCTTGAAGAATCCAAATCAGGTCAAACCTGTGGCATTCGAAAGATGATTTAGAGGGATACCTCAGGGCCAAATTTCAGACTTTGAAGATCCAAAATCACAGAGATAATTCAATTTCAATATCGAGCTCCTCAAAAGAAAGAAAAAGGTGTGTATTTCGTTTTTAAAATTGTATAACATTTGTTTGAAAAAGCAGTTTGAAGTGATTACAAGGGCATATTTTAGAATTTTTATCAGTATTGGGTTCTATAATTCCTCCAAAAAATAATTCCATATCCATTAAGCCCTTAAAAAGCTATACTATGACGCATGAAGAGGAAGAATTTCAGTATGATGGGTAAATGATGACAATTAGGGATTAACATAGAAATTCAACACTTTTAACTTAACAGTCATTGAGCCTTGGGTCCGGTCTCAACAGAAATCAGAGAAATGCTCTGAGCCTCTTTGACTAAAAGTCTAGAATGTAGAATAACTATAGGGAAGGGAAATTAGTGATTTTTTCCTGGTGAAAAGTATTTACATGATTCTCCCACTTCTTTCTTCCTACCCAACCTTTAATCTAACAATTTTTCTTCCATTTTGTCGGTGCATTTGAGCTAGCAACCTTGAACATTTTATCCTTTTGAAAGCAATAATAACTATCTAAATCTACCTTATATCATCTAAGAGCTCAGAATAAACTGATGAGCATCTCTTTATTCTCTACCTATCTACTAATTAGTCAGGATTAAACTGTCTGACTAATTTTTATTCACTATTCTACAACAATAAAATTGAAACATGACAAGTCAAGATTAAGCAGTTCAACTCATCATGGATTATGGCATTTATTGACACTCTGCCATAATCATCAGTAACAAAGGAAAAAGTAGTGGCATTTGAATTTGCACACTTTCATGTTTTATTTCTTTTTTTCTTTTGGGGTATATTATTTTTTCTAAGTCCTTTGATCTTTCTTTTAGGACTTTTACCCTCTTTTTTATTTTCTTTTTCTTTTTTTTACAAAATATGGGAAAACAACTTTGCAGAAAGCAAGGTATGTACATATTTTTACAATACTATCATAAGTCAATTCCAAATTATGAATCCTATTCTTATAGGACCCTAACAGCTACTTCACATGGGGATGGCTTTTCCTGGTGAAATGTTAAGAACTTTGAGATCAGTAGCCTTCCATTTTGACCATGATGATCCTGTAACTGTCTTCTCACTTCTGCAAAAACTCATATTTATGATATTTTACTCTTCAAAGCTTAGGGCCTTCACTCTGGGCTTCAACTTTTGAGAAGAAAATATCCAATCCAATCTACACACTTGCAATGGATATTTACAATCATATAAAAGAAAATTAGGACTACTAATTAGTTAACTCAGATGAAAAGTAGTGTTTAAGCATTCTACCATTAACTGGTCCATCTTGCACATCATTTCCATCTAAATATCTGATGAAGAAAGCGTTGTTACCCCTGTATCCATAAATTTCATAGGGTCCTTTCCATAGAAAGACAAACTTTCCATGCTTACCTTTTTCTTCTCTCTTGGAATCCCATTTTAACACTTTATCTCCTATGGAAAAGTCATATTCTTTTGTTCTTTTATCAAATATTTTCTTTATTTTATCTTGAATGACTTGAGATTTTTCATATACTTCTTCTCTATTCTATTTCATATGAATAGTCTGATTTATCCTTCTTTGTACATCATTGAGTTCTACTTGTGATTCTTGGATAATTTTCATAACTGGAACACCTAAAGATGATGGGAAAAGTGCATCCATCCCATATACAATCTGGTAAGGAGATGTTCCAATTGACTTCTTGGTAGTAAGTATATCTGCCCATAAGGCATAGACTAACTTTTTATTCCAAGTTTTCTTATTTTCTTCAAGTAGTTTTTTGATAATATTCACAAGGATTTTGTTTGAAGACTCAACTAGGCCATTACCCTGACGGTAATAAGCAGTAGAGTGGCCTAGGGTTATATGGTACTTGTGACAAAAGGCAATAATTTTCTTAGATTTAAATGCAGCGGCATTATCAGTAATAATTTTCTGTGGGCATCCAAATCTAGATAATAATAATAAAAAATCTAGGAAAGATGTAATGACTAAGTCAGTGGCTTGTCTAGTTGGAATGGCTTCAATCCACTTGGTGAAATAATCTGTGGCAGTCAACATCCATTTGTGTTGGCCAGAGGATGGAGGGTGGATTTCTCCAATGAAATCTAAACCCCATTGTTGAAAAGGCATCTCAGTAGAAATAGGTTTGAGTGGTAAAGGTAACAACTTCCTTTTTCCTTCAAAAATCTGACATTTATGACATGAAGTAATAATTTTTTTCACATCAGAAAATAAGGAAGGGCAATAGAAACCAGCCCTAATAATTTTATCTGATGTACTTTTCCAGTATAAGTGTCCTCCACAATCACCTACATGAAAATCTCCAAAAATTTTGTCAACTTCCGATTTCAGTGAACAATTAAGTAAAATTCAACTTTGTTCTTTCCAATAAAGCATTTTATCTAGAATACTATATCTCATTGCTTTCATTTTGATGAACCTAGCTTGTAATGTTCCAAAATTTTCATGAATAAATTGGAACATTAATTTTTTCTCATATTGTATAGTAGGTGAATAAAAAGGAATAGGAGGCCTCTTAACATGAATAAAACCCTTCCTAATGTAAAAGGGAACCTTTGAGCAGCTTATTTTACACCTCCTAGTGTGAAAAGGGCCAATTGTATGAGGACAAGGTCAAGTTGACCAAGTCAACCAGTGCAGCCTAAGGAGGAGTAGCTTGCCTAAGAAGACAGCGCAGTTTTGGAGGGAAGAGGTTCAAATGAAGATGGAAACCCTAAGAGGTGCGACCTAAGGTGAGGAGACTCACCAAAAATAAAAGGAGGGCATAGCATCAAAGGGAATTCATTCATGTATTTAGATATTTTGGTCTGGAGTCCATTTGTATACTTCATCTGCTTAGCCGGATTTGTTGTACTTCTTAGTGCTAATAATTCTCGTGCAGGAATTCCATCCTCTCTTTGGATCAGCTTGCTTAAGGGATCAAGAGAGAAGGATTTGAGCTTCATTTATGTATTTTTCTTGAGGCCATTCATCTACATTCAGCTACAGCACATTCATCTTTAGAAACTACGTCCTTCATGTAAAGGCAGCAACAGTAGTGTTGCATCCTCTGACTTGTGTTATTTCTTGAAGAGGAGGTGCTTATTTCCCTCCGGGAGTTTTGTTAGAGAGGCCTTTGGCCCTATTTCTATATTATTCAGCCATTATATGATTTATTCAGTCAATATTAATACATAGTTGCAGCATCTGCATTATTTTCTGCAGTATTGCTTATTTCATGCATTTTGCCGGAAATGTTGCTGGGAGTCTTGTTTCTACTGTATAAGTGTTTACACTTCCATTTATTTGCTGTATGATTGATATAAGTTGTATATCAGACCTATTAATTAATTTTTTTTAGAAACCCTTTCATAAAATATGCTCTCTATGCTTCAGAAAATTCCGCATACTCCAAGTCTTGGGAAATCAGGGTTTTAAAGCCTAGTTTGGGAAGGAGGAGTTGTTTAACTAATCTAGAATCATTTTTTTAAGCTTAAATTCTGATAATAGGTCCCTCTTGACCTAATATATCATATCCAACCGCTTCCCACCCTTATTTTCACGCAGATATCTGAATATACACATTTTAGGGCCAAAATCATCACTTTTCCCCGCCTTTTTGCCCATAAAACACTGTATAATGTTTCTTTTGTTACATCAATTGAAGGATTTGATTTTTACATATTTTATGACATTATTTTATGCTTCATAACCATTTTTTTTTCAAATATTTCTTATTTCCCCAATTGGGAACATTACAGTGGTATCGGAGCAAGATCTTTGGCTCAGCCTGTGGCTTCATGCCAAATTGTTGACTCCCTGAAGGAGGAATATTTACATAGATATAGACAGAGCCTAAGGAGGGGCCAAATAGCCTCCGGATCTCATCCTCTCCTTAGAGGTGACATATCTGGTAAATGCCCACTCAGTCCATCTCTGAAATAGCCTTGTACATATTTCCATCAAAGGGTTTCTTTAGTGGTGGCTTCAAGCAAGGTCAGAATGATGGAGAGGATGAGTTTACTCTCAACCATATTCATATCCAAGAAGAGAATATAAGATAAATGCTGTGTAAATCCGAGAGGGTTTCAAGGAGGAGAAAATTACGGTGAGACCTCTAGAGGGTTCCAAGAAGCAAAGGTAGATGCATGCACTTCCTGTTCTTGTAGAGGAAGTGAAGAAAAATGATAGCACTTAGAGCATGAAAATATAATTGGGTATTTGGTAGAATACAAGTGCCAACCTAGGGCTTTCAAAGAAACCCTATATTCTCCTCAGTTTATTCAACTGAGAAAAGAAAGAAGACCCACACCACCAGGGGAAGAGGTAAGTACCACCACTGCCATGACCTTGAGAGAGCAGCCATCTACACCAGCAGTTGGATCAGCCAACATATTGGAGAGGGGACCTCTTGCAGCCATAGAAGATGTCCCAAAGGCTCACAAAGGTATGCATCAGTTTCCATATCTCAACATTTCAGAAAATGTTATGGAAGGGTTTGGAGATTTGTTTGCATATGGCCCAGGATCAAATAGTACTGCTGAGGTAGAGCAGCAGGATTGCACTGCATTGTCCAATATTGGAGGGTTCCAGGGAGATTTGAACCATCAACCTCATGCATATCTGATAATTTACACACAACACTTGAGGTTGAAGTATGAGTTATTGGAGGATGGAGTGAACCTTGCTCCAAACAAATACATGCAGAACCAAATGCTCATCCGGGAGTTGCTGCATGAGATAGCCAAAACACCCTGGAGGAGGGTTACAACGCTATCAAGAGATAGTAGTAAGGAGGGTTTGCCTTCTTTACATTCAGATCCTTATGGGTTCAAGATGGTTGTGGACATGAGATCTCCTCTAAGGGATCTCCAAGAAGATGCATTTCAACATATCATGAAATGCAAAGAAAAGAAAAATCTACTTTGGTAAAATGGTAGTCTTCATTATGAGGACACCAAGAAAGGAGAAGATGGGTGCACTTCCAGTTCTTAGGGAGGGAGTGCAGAGAATGGAGGGCCATAAGAAGAAGTGGGTAGATGGCCATAGGAGGAGGAGCTCTCTTCCCCATTTGAGGAGGCTTCTACTAGCGTTGTCATGTTCATAAAGGGGCAGCCAACCATATTAGCAGTTGGACCAGCCAACGCATTGCAGAAAGAGACACTTGCATCCCTACAAGATGTCTCAAGGGCTTCCAAAGTTATGAAAAAATTTCCATGCTATAACACTTCAGAAGATTTCATGAAAGGCTTTGGAAATTTGTCTTCACATGTCCCAGGATCAAAATTCTTTGCTGATGAGGAGAGGCAAGCTTATACAACACTGTGAAATATGGTTTTGATCCAAGAAGGGATCAGCACTCATTCCTTTGCACCCTTATTTAGTTGCATGCAACATGAGGGGTTATGGTGCAAGGATTTGGGGAGCATCATGCATGAAGTGCCATCCCCTAATGATTTTTTGTTTCTATCACTCTTGGGTTCTGTTGGATTCAAGGGGTTATTTGGTGAGAGGTCTCTCTTGAGAAACCTCCAATGGGTTACATCTCAACCCTCCATGAGGTGTAAGAAGGAATACTTGCTTGGGAAGATTGGTGGTCTTCATTGGGAAGATGCCAAGGTAGAGTATAATCAAGGGCAGCCAAACTTGGATGAGGGAAGATAGGTGGAGAGCAAAAGGCTTGTGAGCCACTTGTAGATCTATGACACAGGGCAGCAAGAAGCAAAGCTGCACTGGCTACTTAGGTTAGAGTTTGGCAATCATGAGACATATCCTATTTCCAAGGGTATGAGGGAGGAAGGAACTTGGCAGGGTACTTTCATCATGGGGCAGCAAGGAGTGTGGATACATTATGATGGCATGATCATTATGTTTTCACTACATAATGTGTATGATGGAGGGATGATGAGGTAGCAAAGATCTTTGTTGCTTTGGAGGATTGGAAAAGAGCAAGGGAAAAATTGCTCTCCCACTTGGCATAGTGTTGCAAGGGTGAAGTATGGCACTATCATGGTGCAAGAGGTGTTTTCATCTTGGAGGTGACCCCTCATATATGGAAAAATTATGGAGAATACCTTTGACAAACTACATGTCAAAGGATGGAGCTATATTTTGGCTGGGGCTTGCTTGCATGAGTCAACAACGTTGTTACTTCATGGCATGGATTTGCTAAAGGAGTGTCCATTTGACCTCTCCACTTTTGAGGCACTTGAGGGACAATATGAAGGTGAGAATTTTGTTTTTGCATGTGTTCATTACCTAACACAATATTTGCATCTTCTCTCCATTTCTATGTAGTGCTTGGATCCACAAGTGGGCAGCCTATTCATTAAGCTCCATGAGCATTATTGGGCCAGACTATGTGAAGGAGGTAGCCATCTCTCATATGTCCTTGGCAAAGTGTTTATTTCCATGCATGTTCAGCTTATATATTCAGCCACCTCCTATACATTATCAAATATAAGATCATGCATTACTTTACATGTACTCAAAGACAGCTTGCCAGATCACTTCTTCAAGCAGCAGTTTGGGGAACTGCGCTGTGACCAATTGGAGGACTATTGGTACCTTACTGCACAACATCAAACCTTCAGTACTTATTTCAGTTTTTTTCTAATCATGTGTTTCCTTGCTAATACTATCATTATTTTTATAAAGATCATGATTAGAGGAGAGGCAGATAAGGAGGATGTGTCCTTGTTGGGAGAGGACTCCCATATTTTTTGCAGTGCATGTTCTAAAAGGAACATGGAAGGAGACATGGCCTCTTCAGCAGCACATATGTTACTTAATGAGGAGGATCATGAGGTGGATAGGGTGTCATATTGCAGTCATTTCTTATCCATTATGTGTGTGATGGATTGGGCCAGCTTGATTCATAGCGCTGGGAGAGAGACCTTTGGAGGTCTAAATTCTTTCTTGCCATTGGAGGGCACTCATGTTGCAGCCCAAGATCAGTATATCCTCATCACTTGTCTTGAGTGGGGAGGGGGACAGTGTGGGATAGGCCTTCTTTCCTGTCATGATCAGTAATTTATCCCACCTACACTTCAAGAGCCAAAGGTGGAGGGGATTCTTCATGAGTTACCATACTGGAGGGTGACTCATTTTATGTGGATGATAGCTTGGGGGTGGAGGTTTCACTTTGGGGAATAAGATTTCACATGCATCTTGCACTCCATGCCTTGAGAATACCTCTAGAACACACATGGCTGTCTCCTTGAGCACTTTCCTTCTCATGATCTTAGTCATTTGGGGTGTTTCACCAAATGCTAGTCTATATGCTTGGGAGAGGCACTATGGAGTTTCATGGATGAGATGGCATCATATTCTTTGGAGGATTCCATCATATGTTGATGCTACCGGAGGAGGTAATGAGATTCACTCAGGTCTATCCTTACAGTTGCTTGAGGACAAGAAACATTTGGGAGGGGAGGACTGTAATGTTCCAAAATTTTCATGAATAAATTGGAACATTAATTTTTGCTCATATTGTATAGTAGGTGAATAAAAAGGAAGAGGAGGCCTCTTAACATGAATAAAACCCTTCCTAATGTAAAAAGGGAACCTTTGAGCAGCTTATTTTACACCTCCTAGTGTGAAAAGGGTCATTTGTATGAGGAAAAGGTCAAGTTGACCAAGTCAACCAGCGCAGCCTAAGGAGGAGTAGCTTGCCTAAGAAGACAACACAGTTTTGGAGGGAAGAGATTCAAATGAAGATGGAAACCCTAAGAGGTGGGACCCAAGGTGAGGAGACTCACCAAAAATAAAAGGAGGGCATAGCATCAAAGATCATTCATTCATTTATTTCAAATTTCTGGGTCTAGAGACCAATTGCATATAAATTTGTTGCTTGAGTTAATACTCATAGTACAAGATTCTCGTCAGGAATTCCATCCTCTTTGGATGAAGCTTATGAGATCAAGAAGAAGGATTTCAGCTTCATTTCAATATTTTTCTTGAGGCTATTCATCTACATTCATGTACATCATGTGATATGGAAAGCGCATCCTCCATGCAAAGGCAGCAACAACGGTGTTGCATCCTTGACTTTATATTTCTTGAAGAAGGCTTGCTTATTACCTCAGGGAGTTTTTTGTTACAGAGGCCTTTGGCCCTATTTATATAGTAGTAAAGAAGCCATGTATGATTTGTTAGTCAATATTATCTGAGAGTTGCATCATAAAGTATTTCTGTAGGTATTGCTTATTTCATGCATTTTGCTGGAAATGTTGTTGGGAGTCTTGTTTACCTTACAATTTTTGTGTTTGTGTTTGTGCTAGAAGCAAACCTAGCATGAGCTAAGATTTATTTTGTTTGACCTTACCATGCTTGTATTTGTGCTAGAAAAAATCCTAGTGTGCACTAGATTTATTTTACCCTGCAATTCATTTGTCTATGCTAAAAAAAAATCTAGTGTGCACCCACGAAAAATCTAAAAGCTCCTGGACTCACTGTGATCAAATTCTTGACTCTGAGTTGGCCCGTGTCTTCTACAAAAACATGACCAGATTAAAATACATTACAATAAAATGGGCCAGAGAGAAGAAAAGACAGGGTAAAGCAACTCTGAATAAGATTGAGACTAAGATAGGGAGCTTGCTGGGATCGGACTTCCTCGAATTTCAATACATTGAGGCCAAGGACCACCTCATTCAATTGGAAATGGAGAAAGCCAAATTGTTAAGGCAACAGGAGGAAACATGGAGGCTCAAAAGCATGGCCATCTGGCTCAAGGCGGGAGATGACAACACTAAACTCTTCCAGTAATGTGCAAAAGGCAGAAAGAGTATCAACACAATCTGGGAAATGAAGGACTAGGTTGGAAGGGTGGCCAATAACCATGATCAACTTATTGATATGGGTATTAGACATTTCTCCCATCTCTAAAGTGACCCCAGAGCTGCCAACATACCAAAAGCACTTTAGATAGCCAGGACCATGCACAGATATGTGGAGGAAGATGATATTGAAAACTTAAATGCCCCTGTTACTTTAGGGGAAGTTGAAGCGGTATTAAAATGGTTTAAGTCGGAAAAGAGCCCTGGTCCGGATGACTAGCCTATTGAATTCTACCTCACTTTATTTGAAGACATTGGGAGGGACCTCCTACAAATCATAGAAGAGAACCGGATGATTGGTCATATTTATGATGGATTCAACGCTACTTTCATAGCCCTCATACCTGAGATTGATAAACCCTTAACCTTTAATAACTACCGGCCCATATTCCTCTGCAAATGTATCTACAAGATCATATCTGAGATCATTTCCAATCACATCAAGCCCATATTATCTTTTCACATATCCAAGGAACAATTTGCCTTCCTTAACCAGAGACAAATTCATGAAGCCATAAGTACTGCCAAGGAAGCCTTGCACTCTATCAAGCTCAAAAGTCTTAAAAGCACCATCCTTAGTCTTAAAAGCACCATCCTCAAGATTGACCTCACAAAGGATTTTGATTACACATGCTAGACCTACATTGAGCTCAACCTTCTCCAAACTGGCTTCCCCCACTCCTTGATCAATTGGATCATGGGATGCATCACAAATGCCTCCTTCAGCCAAATCATCAATGGAGAAACTTCTGAATTTTTTCATGCAGGTAGAGGGCTTCGTCAAGGCTGCCCATTATCCTTGTTGCTATTTTTATTAATAATGGAAGGAATGACCAGAATTTTGGCAAAGGCCAAGGCCGATGGGACTATAGAAGGTGTCAAATTATCTGAATTTATACATCTGACCCATCTCTTATTCATAGATGATGTACTTATTTTTCTTGATGGATCCATCCAGGACACCAACAACTTCAAAAAGATTCTTGAGGTTTTCTGTAAGGCCACAGTTATGGACCCTAATCACAGTAAATCTACTATCATATTGGTGAAGTGCTCTAAGCAGGAATGCAGACATGCCCTCACCCATTTTCATTTTGGTCACAGGGAATTAGAGGATGGCATTAAATATCTCGAGTGATGTCTAAAGCGAAATGACTACCGCATCACTAATTGGAATTGGTTAATTGCAAAAGTCAAGAGGAGAGTAAACATTTGGCAGCAGAGATGGCTCTCCAAAGTAGGGCAATTAGTTCTAATAAAATCGGTGTTGGAGAAATTATGTTATCTTTGGATAGCCTTAATTGTTTCACCATTTTTGGTCATCAACCTATTGTTATTATATGGACCCAGTACAACCTTGAAGACATTTTACCCTACGTAAAATTTCTTTCACTATTAAAAATAACCTAATAACCATATTTATTAAGTTTTTTATGGTCTAAACAGGAAACGCTATGAGGAAATATTAAATAAATTTACATTTGTTTGATTTTCCTCAAGGAATAATTAGTTAAACAATAATTTAATTAATATTCCTGGTTATATTTAACCCAAAACAGGAAAATTAATTAGATAAATCATTATTTATCTTATTATTTTCTAGGAATAATTATTTAAACCTTATTTAAATAATATTCCTTGTTAAATTTGACTAAATCACTCATAAATAGTTAAATAAATCATTATTTTTTTAATTATTACTCAACCACATCCTTAAAATGATAAATAAATCATTTATTTATTTATTATTTACAAATAAAGGGATTTGACCCAAGTCAAATTCCTTTTCCCTCTAACAAATATAATAAAATATTCCATAAAAGTTGGATCTTGATTTGGTTAATAATATTTTAATTATGCACCAATATCTAGACTAACTCAATATTTTGTTATAAATAGAAGGGTTTTCCCATTCATTTACCACCTTTTGTTTCCTAAAGATCACTCTGGATCTATACTTTTGGTCTGACTATTGATCCACCATAATAGTCATATTTTGCTACTATTTTTGTCTGGGTTTTCTACACCATCAAGAGAGAGGAATTCTAGATCTGAAGTGCTGAGGACTTACAAGAACCCATCCAATTGAGGAGAACAGGGAACACCCTCTTGTGTTTTCCTCCAAGGTGCCATTAATACAAAATTTATTTGATATATTCTTGTCTTGTTTATTGGATGCATGGAGTAAATCTTGTTTTTTCTATTGCTTAATGTCTTCTAATGCATAGATCTAGATTTTTGCAGCATTTATTTTGATCACCTAATTGCAGATCTGAGGACATTGGCAGCCATCTTTGCTGTTAAGGTTGTTTGTTATGCATAGCTAAAGTGGTCCTTTTTTGTACGCTTGGAATTAAGATTCATACTAACAAGCGGCATGGATTCCCAAAGGAGTGATGGCCAGAATACAACAAATTTGCGGAAGATTCCTTTGGAGGGGAACAATTGAAGGCAGGACATTTTCATGGATAGGATGGAAGAGGATTGCCAAACCCAAAAGCTAGGGTGGCTGGGGGCTAAAAGATCTTAATCGCTTTGCCACAACTTTGGCTGCCAAAATGGGGTGGAATATGTTCAATGCTAGCAGCCTCTAGCAAGAGGTAAATTATTTCAAATATATTTCTCCTCGGATTACCCTTGATTGGATCAGAGGCCCCACCTCATACATTCCAGGATCCTCCATTATCTGGAGAGCCATCACTAGATCCATTCACATCATCAAGAAAGGCCTTGCTTGGAGCATTGGGTCTGGAGAAAATGTCAATATTGGAGTGGATGTTTGGTCTGGATGTGGTCAGATGTACCAATTACCCTTGGCCATTAGACAACACTTGATGGACTCAGGAATTCAAACCATATCACAAATTGCCGACAGAGCTAATTCCTCTTGAATCACACAAGCCTGGAAATTGGCACAGGATCTCGACATCCCAGATATATGGAATCTGATTTGGAAAAATTATCTCAATGCCCTCCGTGCCACCAATATCAGAATCACTGAGAGGGAGGACGAAATTTTATGGGCTTAAGGGTATGTATCTCTCTGTAAAGAAATTTAACCCTAGAAAAAAATGTGGTGGTGGAGACACCTTTGGAAGCTGAAGGCACCACCAAAGGCCAAACTTTTCATGTGGTGCATACTCAGCAACTGCGCTCCGACGGAGGATAACCTCATCAGGAGATCCATCCATGGCCCCTCCAGATGTTGTCTTTTCAAATCTCAGCCCGAGGACGCAGATCACCTCTTCCTCACCTGCTCAACTAGCAAAATGATCTGGCAGCTTACCACAGCTACTCTGGGCATCTCATATAATTAGCATGGAAACTATGTCTTTGAGGCTTGGTCAAATTGGTGGCAATCAACTATCTGCCTAAAAGATCCTAATCTCCCCCTCTTGATATCTTGGGGCACATGGTTGGCCCGTAATCAATCTATCTTTCAAAGTGATGTGATAGACTGACCTCACATAAGTAACACTATAATGACATTTTTCCTCTTAATTCTAAATGATGAGCCTAAAGCTCAAGGAAGAATACTCATACCAGTGGCTATTGACAAATCCTACCCATGGACCTATTTTGATGGGGCATCAAACATCCATGGCTGTGGAGGGGGGGCTACTCTCTATATTTTCGATACTCACTGCTATAAGATTAAAATGGGATTAGGCCCAGGTACAAACAACTATGCCAAACTCAACAGTCTCAGACTCCTCCTTACCTTTTCCCGAGAGAAGAGTTGCAACGTGATTCAGATATTTGGGGATTCCAAAATTATTATTAACTGGGTCAAAAATGAAGCCCAATGTCATGTTCATAATATTAGAGCTTTTTTGAATGAGGTTATGGCGCTAAAATCATTTTTTTATTCCATTATTGTTGCTCACATTTATAGGCAAAGGAACCAAGTGGCTGATCAACTATCCGAAGAAGGATAAAAAGCTACACTGGGGTCACTGTTTCATTATTGAATAGGATGGACAGAACGAGTATTAGTATATCCATCAACCCTTCATAGAGGATGTGGAGGGTCAGGGGGCAGCCTAACCAGGCTGTCGATTTTGGCTGTATTTTTGGTAGGGCTTTTAGCTAGTTTTATTTTTCACATGTGATTATGTAGATATTTTTTTTGATATGCACAATATTGTTACTAATGGTTATTTATGAACATCTAAACTATATGAATATAAGTGAATTTTGAATTATGCATAGATGACTATGCTACTGATACAACATGTAATTTTCTCTCATAAATGAAAATTACAATTTTCCTTGCGATGTCCGTTGTCCCTTCCGCGATCCACTACAAGATGTCCTTCCTTCATCATAGAAAGATAGTCACCAATGACCAGTTGACATATTACAAACTGAAGTCTCAGACATCCTCTGAGTCCACCATCTCTTCGGTGGCCAATAAGCAAATTGTTGATCCTTTGACTAGTGTCTTACCCGGAGTCTAAAAATATTCCTCATTTCTTGGTACATTCCCTGGTCTTCCCCCTCTTGTCTTTGATCCCAGCTCATCGAATGTTTTCATGATGCAATCGTCTCAGGCCACCCTCAAGCAACCCGCCTTGGCTAGTCAACAGCTTCCTCGCCCTCCGTAGCCTACTCCTAGCCCTTCGATTTAGCCTTCTGGACCTCCTCCTCCTATCCTTTTAGCTGGTATCCATGAGCCTCTTTACCCTACTGGAATGGTTCCTCCAGGTCTTAACCACTTAGGAGCCATCCCGCTTGGCCATTACCCCTCTGGTCAGATACCGTTCCTAGCTCCTCCCCCGGGAGTGTACACGGTACTTGTCATGGCCACCCTCTCTCTTCCTAACTTGACCCTTGGGTTTCCCGTCTGGTACCTTTATCCTCCAGCCACTACCCCACCTGGTCAACCCCAACGTTATCTTTCTTTAACTCCCTACTCAACCAAACATCTACACCCTCTCCACCGAAAAGTGCTCTATCTACACTCAACAAGAACCACCTCATGTCAACGCTTCGTAACAAGGAAAATATTGCAAGTAAATGGCACAAGGTCATTTCAACAAACCCCGGCCCTCCGCCCTCCAAAGCATACCATCTAATTTGATTTGTGTGATTTTGTTGGTCACGCCACCCATACTTGTCCGGAGTTGCCTCACCTTAATTCCATGGTCAATGAGACGTTTCCGGAGTCTAATATCCTATAGGTATATGTCACTATACCTGATTCAGTCCCGAAACTCAAGTCTTTGTACACAAATCACCCTTATGCTTTGTGTTATTTCCATGGCCACTATACTCACCTCTGTCCTCGCCTTGAAGAGTACTGCTCCTCTTTGGAAGCATTGTGCCAATTTGAGGCCAAGCGCAACGAGTCTCACGCTCCCTTATTTGCGCATTTTTCTTCGGCAAAACCAGAGGACACGAATGATCCCATTGAAATTCCCCCTCCTGATGTTGAGATGACGGAGCCTTCGTCCACCATTTTCTACCTATCATCATCCATGAGACCCTTGGTGGAAGCCCCCTTGGAAACTTCCCCTGATGTTTCACTTGACCTCCCTCCAGCGATCACCCTGGGCTCAACATCGGTAGATCCTTTATCTGCTTACTCTTCTATCACCACTTGCGATGATGCACATGTGAACCTCTCTTCTCATGAAGATGAGTCAGGTAGCTTCGCCACGTTAGGTGGTATTTCTTCCACCAGTCACCCCATCTTCTATGACGACATTATGGAAGTAGTCACCACCCGTGACTTTATCTATCCCCCCTTACATCAAACCCATGCATTCAAACCACATACACCTTGTGGACATTACATTGACACCCAATGTTTGGGTAAGGGGCACCCATATTTAAGACACCATGAGAAGAAATTATCCACAAATCTCCTAGTGTATCTGGTCATGTCGACTCTAGTACCATTATTCTTCCACATTTAGAAAAACCTCTAGAATCCCATATCACTTAAAATCACTCTAGGGATGACACCCCTCATCATTCGTAACGATTGAGCATAAACAACCCATACAGTCCCTTCGACATTGTTGTTGACCAACCTATGAGTTTTCTAGGAGAGCACCAGTTCATTATCTCCAAATCCTCTCTTTGGGATAGTGACACCATGTATGCTAACCTGGAAACTTAAATTCCATTTGATTCATATATGCAGTACCAAAGGAGATTGGTAATCCTTCATTCCCTTTCTCAAACTGCATAACCATAACGAAAACAAATGGTGCACCACATCATTAAAATGTGTTTAGATTCCCATTTTTCTAAATACATTTTCACATGACCACAACATGCTTGGGGGCACCTATGCCCCTCAACCATACAAATCCCAGATCTCAGCCAAAAACAGCACTTAAACCCCCTTTCTCTAACAGGTCGCAGTTTTCTGACCAGTACCTGCTACCCAGGTCGCAGAACAGACCCCAAAAAAGTGTGACCTCGCATGTTCATGAGCTTTGGGTACCTAAACTAAACTTTCAATCCACTGAAATGAAAGAGTAGGATTAGGCCTCTTACCTGCCACTAATGGATCTCAATTCCGACGATCGGTTTGTCTGCTACGATTGCCGCAAGATTTATGGCCTTCTCTCCTCACTACATTCACCACAACTCCACATGCAAATGAGTGAATTTGGAGGGAAAATGTCTTATTAAAAGAAAACCCCTGATTTTTCTTTCGCCTGTTGCAGCCAAACCGTAGCTCAGTTTAACGAACCGTCTGTACTGTTTGAAAGCTATCATCGAGTCCTCAAATGGGTATCTGTTAGTTTTTAGTGACTTGATACTTCACCAGGACACATTTTATCTAGGAAGCGTCACTTCACCCCTCCTCAAAATCGAATTTCTTCACTTGCAACACTCGTACTGGGGGCACCATGTTGCCACCATACTTGTCCATGCTCGTGTCAAATTTTGTCCCGATTCGTAAAAAGTCTGGCATGTTTTTATGGTCCCCCTTGTTTATAGCATCCAACTTGAGTCATCATTGCATTCATGGAGTCTATCCCGAGTTCCTTTACATCCCGCTATAGTCATCCATCCTTCATTGCTTGGTCCCTCTCTCGTGTTGGACATTATGGCCTTCGCACTAATTGTCTCCCTATCCCTCATGATATTGTGTCAATCATCGCTGTGTCATCCATTCCCTTTATGCTCCCAACAAGGGAAAAGGGAAAACTACCACTCGGCAAGACTTCATTGTTCGATCATTATCATTGGTGCTACTGGGCCGCTCTACTATTTTATCTCATGCCTTAGTTGAGTATCCCTTATTACCTCACCTATGGCGGACCTCCTTCTATTGACTTCCTTCAACACATTCATTCCAGACAGGTCTAGAGGGCTATGTACCTTGGTTCCAGCTTCCACTCTTGTTCGGTGCCTCAGATCAGGCAAAGGGACTCCTTATTGCCCTTTGACTTGATTTTTTCTCAGCTCCAGCTCCTTTTCAGCATGATCAAGATCCGTATACTTGATGGTCCAGTGATGCAACAAATGATATCTTTGATTCCCGAGTGTGAGTGAGATGTCTCAGCCCTCATGAGGGGTTGGCCTTACAGGTAGCCCCCCAAATGCCCAAATGACCTTTTCCTTTCAACCTTAAATGCATCTCGATAGATTTGATGATTTCGGCTTCAGTCGCTTGCAGTGCCTTTTTGATTGCATGTATCAGTCATATTTTCAGATCCCTTTCCTTTTTATTGGGGCATCCAGGTTGTATTTATATCTCATGTACTCAAATATTATTGTACAAGTCCTGGCTGTTATCCCAGGCACAATCTATATGTGGGATTCATTATCATGTTGTTTATTCATTTTCATGTTCATGTCAAAGATGTATTATTTTGTCACTCTTTGTTTATCGGGATACACCTTATTTTTTGTGCTTTTCCTGAGGGCATAGGTGGTATTCTCCCTCGCCGTCAGTGTAACAGTACTCACTCATCAAAGAGACTTGTCGCACCTGCAAGTCTCGCCTCCTTAGGTTCTAGTCCTTTCAGCACTTTGTTCTACCTTACACTCCTCTCTCTTTTACTTCCCCTTTTATGTCTAGTAATTGAGTTCTTACAAAGTACTTCGGTCATACGATTATCTCCTAACGCTCACATGTTGGGGGCAATCTATTACACTATTTTTTGTTCATCTAACCTATTTTTATTAGATGGACCCAGGTACACCATATAATAACAATTTTACCCTAAGTAAAATTGCATTCACTATGAAAAATAACTTAGTAAACCACCTTTATTAAGTTGTTTATGGTCTAAACAGGAAACCCCATGAGGAAATATTAAATAAATCTACATTTTTTTTATTTTCCTCAAGGAATAATTAGTTAAACAACAGTTTAATTAATATTCTTGGTTATATTTAACCCAAAACAAGGAAATTAATTAGATAAATCATTATTTATCTTATTATTTTCTAAGAATAATTATTTAAACCTTATTTAAATAATATTCTTTGTTAAATATGACTAAATCACCAATAAATAATTAAATAAATCATTATTTATTTGATTATTACTCAACCACATCCTTAAAATGATAAATAAATCATTTATTTATTTATTATTTACAAATAAGGGGATTTGACTCAAGTCAAATTCCTTTTCCCTCTAACAAATATAATAAAATATTCCATAAAAGTTGGATCTTGATTTGGTTAATAATATTTTAATTATGTACCAATATCTAGACTAACTCAATATTTTGTTATAAATAGAAGGGTTTTTCCATTCATTCACTACCTTTTGTTGCCTAAAGATCACTCTGGATCTATACTTTTGGTCTGACTTTGATCCACCATCATAGTCATATTTTGTTACCATTTTTGTTTGGGTTTTCTACATCATCAAGAGAGAGGAATTTTAGATCCGAAGTGCTTAGGACTTACATGAACCCATCCCATTGAGGAGAATTGGTAACACCCTTTTGTGTTTTCCTCCTAGGTGCCATTAATACAAAATTCATTCAACATATTCTTGTCTTGTCTATTGGATGCATGGAGTAAATATTGCTTTTATTACTGCTTAATGTCTTTTTATGCATAGATCTAGATTTTTTGTAGCATTTATCTTGATCACCTAACTGCAAATCTGATTATATTGGCAACCATCTTTGTTGTTAGGGTTGTTTGTTTTGCACAACTAAAGTGGTATTTTTTCATACGCTTGGAATTAAGATACATACTAACAACCTGGCATGGATTCCTAAAGGAGTGACGGCCAGAATACAAAAAAAATGCAGAATATTCCTTTGGAGGGGAAAAATTGAAGGTAAGACATTTGAATGGATAGGATGGAAGAGGATTGCCAAACCCAGAAGCTAGGGTGGCTAGGGGCTAAAAGATCTTAATTGCTTTGCCACAACTTTGGTTGCCAAAATGGGGTGGCTTCTACTCAATGCTAGCAGCCTCTAGCAAGAGGTAACTTATTTCAAATATATTGATCCTCGGACTACCCTCGATTGGATCAGAGGCCCCACCTCATACATTCCAGAATCATCCATTATCTGGCGAGCCATCACTAGATCCATTCACATCATCAAGATATGCCTTTCTTGGAGCATTGGGTCTGGAGAAAAAGTCAATATTGGAGTGGATGCTTGGTCTGGATGTGGTCATATGTACTAATTACCCTTGGCCATTAGACATCACTTGACGGACTTAGGAATTCAAACCATATCAAAAATTGTTGACAGAGCTAATTCCTCTTGAATCACACAGGCCTGGAAATCGGCAAAGGATCTTAAAATCCCAGATATATGACATTCGATTTGGAACAGTTATCTGAGGGCCCTCCATGCCACCAATATCAGAATCACTGAGAGGGAGGATGAAATGTTATGGGCTCTATCTCCAAGGGGCGGATACTCACCTAAGGAAGGGTATGTCTCTCTCTATGCAGAACTAGAACCCGATAACAGAATGTGGTGGTGGAGACACCTTTGGAAGCTAAAGGTGCCACCAAAGGCCAAAATTTTCATGTGGTGCATAATCACCAACTGTGCCCCGACGGAGGACAACCTCATCAGGAGATCCATCCATGGCTCCTCCAGATGTTTTCTTTTCAAATATCAGCTTGAGGACATAGATCACCTCTTCCTCACCTGCACAAATAGAAAAATGATCTGGAAGCTTACCATAGCCACTCTAGGCATCTCATATAATTAGCATGGAAACTCTGTCTCTGAGGCTTGTTAAAATTGGTGGCAATCGGTTGTCTGCCTAAAAGATTGTAATATCCCCCTCTTGATATCATGGGGCACATGGTTGGCCCATAATTAGTCTATATTTCAAAGAGATGTGATAAAATGACCTCGCATAAGTAACACTATAGTGATGTTTTTCCTCTCAATTCCAAATGATGATCCCAGAGCTCAAGGAAAAATACTCATACTAGTGGCTATTGACAAATCCTACCCATGGGCCTATTTCGATGGGGCATCAAACATCCATGGTTGTGGAGGGGGGGCTACTCTCTATATTTCTGATACTCACTGCTATAAGATTAAAATGGGATTAGGCCCAGGTACAAACAACTATGTTGAACTCAACAGTCTCAGACTCCTCCTTACCTTCGCCCGAGAGAAGAGTTGCAACGGGATTCAAATATTTGGGGATTCCAAAATTATTATTAACTAGGTCAAAAATGAAGCATGATATCATGTTCATACTCTTAGAGCTTTGTTGAATGAGGTTATGGCACTAAAATCATTTTTTGATTCCATTTATGTTGCTCACATTTATAGGCAAAGGAAACAAGTGGTTGATCAACTATCCAAAGAAGCATCGCAACTAGATTGGGGTCACTAGTTCATTATCGAACAAGATGTATAGAACGAGTATCAATATTTCCATCAACCCTTCATAGAGGATGTGGAGGGTCAGGGGGAAATCTAACCAGGCTATCGATTTTGCCTGTATTTTTGGCAGGGCTTTTGGCTGGTTTTTATTTTTCACATGTGATTATGTAGATATTTTTTTATATGGACAATATTGTTACTAAAGGTTATTTATGAACATCTGAACTATATGAATATAAGTGAATTTTGAATTATACATAGATGACTATGCTTCTGATACAACATGTAATTTTCTCTCATAAATGAAAATTACAAATTTTTCCTTGGAAAAAAAAATGAATCTAACATGCGCTAGATTTGGTTTACCCTACAATGCTTGAGTTTTTGCTAGAAGGAAATCTAGGGCACACTAGTTTTATTTTACCTTGCAATGCATGTGTTTGTGTTTTTACTAAAATTATTTTTACCTTGCAATGCTTATGTTTATGCTACAAGGAAATATAACACATGTTATATTTGGTTTACTTTGCAATTTTGGTGTTTGTACTAGAAACAAATCTAACATGCGCTAGATTTGTTTACCCTAAAATGCTTGTGTTTGTGCTTTTTTTTTACCCAACAATGTTCTTGTGTTTTTCCTTACACTAGATTTATTTTACCTTTGTTTCTAGCAGAAACAGAAGCATTGTAGCGTAAAAAAATATAGTGTCAAGAAAAACACAAGAGAAATGTCGAGTAATGCTTGTGCTTGTGCTATAAACAAATCTAACACACATTAGATTTGTTTTACCTTGCAATGTTTTTATTTGTGCTAAAATAAAACCTAACGCACACTAAATTTGTTTCACTTTGCGATGCTTGTGTTTGTGCTGGAAAAAAATCTAGCATGCACTAGATTTGTTTTAACTTTCAATTCATGTGTTTCTGCTAGAAGGAAATACAACACATGTTAGATTTTTTTACTTTGCAATGTTCGTGTTTGTGTTGGAAACAAACCTAAGACGTGCTAGACTTGTTTTACCCTGCAATGTTTTTTTTGTGCTAGAAAAAAATCAAGCACATGCTAAATTTGTCTCTAGCCCTACAATGCTTTTGATTTTACTAGAAACAAATCTAACACGCGCTAGATTTATTTTACCCTATAATGCGTGTGTTTGTTCTTTTGGTTTACCCTACAATACTTGTTTTTTTTATTAGAAACAAACCTAGCAGGTGCTAGATTTGTTTAAGCTTGAAATATTTTTGTTTGTGCTAGAAACAAATCCAACACATGTTAGATTTAGTTTACTATGCAATGTTTTTTTTGCGATAAAAACAAATCTAGCATGTGTTATCTTTATTTTAGCCTGCAATGCTTATGATTATGCTACAAAAAAATTAATTCCACTAAACTATCAAAGGGAAGGCTAAAAGAATTATGTCTATCACAAAGTAAAACTATGATTGATTCAAATTGTAGATTGTTTATTAAATGATTTTACACACCTTTTCATTCCTATATTTATTTAAACTTCAGATTTCATACAACATTCTAAGTTTTGCTTCAACTTTCCCTAAATTTGTGAAAGTTGTGTACAAGTGGGAAATATTTTTTATGTAGGATACTTTTCAGACATGATGCAACGTTATATCTTTAGGTTAGGAATTTTCCAATAATATCCGATTTCAAATTTCATTACCAAGAGTGTAATTGGTTTGGCCTGAAAGTGCATATTTTTTCCGACTGTGATCATTGGCAGATACACTCAATTATTATTCCGATAAACTTGAATTTTAGTATATAACATTTCCTTTATGAAAATGAATATGCTATGTTACGTAAAATGGTTTAATATTTAGGTTCAAATGATCATTATCAAATATTCAATTAATTACAAGTACAGGTATGCATTTATTTTTGGCACACAAACCTTGACTTTAACCATACGAAATTGATCCAACATGGCATATTCTTGCACAACAGAATTTTAAATGTGCAAAATTAATGTTAATTATGAGTAAAAAAGCACTCTCCAATTTGAATCATTCATTTCTCCCTTGAAACAAAGGTTGGGTGTGCATTTTTGTGAAGCATGCCAAAATTTTATTGCTTCACTAAAATGCATGCCCAAGCTTCATTTGTTGGCCAATATGATTGATTCAAATTGTAGATTTATTATTTAATGATTTTAAACACATTTGCATTGTTATATATTTAGTTTGAGATTAAATATTTATACTTCAAATTTCATACAACATTCTAATTTTTTCTCCCACTTTCCTTATGTGAAAGTTGTGTATAATTGGGAAACATAGTTATGTAGGATATTTTTCAGACATGATGCAATGTTATATCCTGTTAGAATTGTTTGATCATGAAAATTTTGCAGAGACATAGTGTAACCAGTTTTTCCGAGTGTATATTGTTAAATTTCACAGATCATAAAGAAATATGATCACTTACTCGAAGTCCTTGGATTATATCCCTATATTAATAGTGTAGCCCCTCATTATGTTAGTGTAGCCCCCCTTATTGTTATTATTGTACCCTTGTAACCCCCATTTGGTTATTATTGTGCCCTTAAATTATTATTGTTAGGTCGGCTAGGATTACATTGTGGCCCACTAGGATTACATTATGGCCCCATGGACTCCCATATATAGAAAGGAGGTTTTGTAAATTGTATCATCCAAGAATTGTTCATTTATGTAATGTATTGGAGGTTTCCCCCTCGAAGTGGCTTATTTCTAAGGCATTGATATCTTTTTTCTTCTATTTTTGGAGCTGGTTACACAACATTTGGTATCAGAGCTTTGGATTCTAGGGTTTCGCTGCTCCAAACAGGTCATCGTGGAATTTTCGCTATAACTTTTTTTCTACGAAGTTTCAGAAGCTGAAATTTTTAGGGTGCGAAGAAAAACTCCTAAGGAACAAGTAAAATTGGCAGAGTTTAATCAGCAAAATACTTAGGAGATATGGTCTCAAAGTTAGGGATTTTTCATGTTTCCTAATTTTAACTAAAATAGTGATCATGGGAAAATATTCATAACTCTCTTCCCAGTACTCCATTGGAATTTTGCAAAAAGTGACTAAATAAACTGACTATAGGTTTATCTTATGATATTTTAGACAAAGGAGAAACAATGACATGTGGCATGGTCTGCACTTCTTCACTTAATCAGTTCATAATTAGGGTCATTGTGGGAGATTGGACATAAGTTTGTCTTGAAGAGTCGAAATCAGGTCAGACCTGTGGCATTCAAAAGAGGATTTAGAGGGCTACCTCAGCGCCAAATTTCAGATATTCAAGATCCGAAATAACAGGGATAATTTCGTTTCAATATAGAGCTCCTCGAAAGCAAGAAAAATGTGTGTATTTGGTTTTTAAAATTGTATAACGTTTGTTTGAAAAAGCGTTTGAAGTGATTAAAAGGGAATATTTTAGAATTTTTATCAAGATGGGTTCTATTATGCCTCTAAAAAATAATTCCATACCCATTAAGCCCTCAGAAAGCTATACTATGACGCATGAGGAGGAAGAATTGCAATATGAGATATCAAAATTACGGTACCAAGTGCAACAAATTTCGATCTTACGAAGAGCAACCGAAGATGAAATAGATGGTTTAAAAGCAGAAATGGAGGCTAAGTTGGATGGTTTGAAGGATCAAACAATAGCTAATATGGATGATAAATTAGTGGAAGATCACAGCGAGCATCAACAACAAGTTCTCGAACTCTCAAAGGATAACCCAACTTTGGTGCAGAATCTAATGAAACAACAGGAAGATCAACATCATATCGAAAGAAGTTCAGTCATTGCAGGGAAATAAGAACTAATACATTACAATTACATATCTCATGCCACAAATTTCCCGTAGAAGATTCCACATGGCAGGATGAGAAGTTTATACAGAAGCATCAAGAAATAATTAAGCATTGAGGACAACACTTGTTTGAAGGAGAGGGGCATGTTAAGTACCTATATTAATAAGCAGTAGTCCATTATTATGTTAGTGAAATTCTTTACTGCTATATTTTTCAAAATTTCGCAACCCCCATATTGTTATTATTGTTCCCTTACATTATTATTTTTGGGTTGGCTAGGATTACATTGTGGCCCCATGGACTCCTATATATAGACAGGAGGTTTTTTCATTTTTATCATCCAATATTTTTTCATTCATGTAGTGTATTGGAGGTTTCCCCCTCAAATTGGCTTATTTATAAGGCATTGATATCTATTTTCTTCTCTTTTTGGAGCTGGTTTCACAACAATTTCAGTGTATAAAATTTTGTTTATGAAAATGACCATGCTATTTTTTTTAAAAGGTTTTATATTTAGTTTGGAATGATAATTACCACATAATAAATTAATTACAGGTGTTGGTGTGCATTTATTTGAGGCACACAAACCTTGTTTTTAACCGTACAAAATTGATCCAATTTGGCATATTCTTGCACAACATAAATTTATTTGTGAAAAACTAATGTTAATTACGAGTGTTGGAATAGGGTTCCCTAAGCTGCATTTTTTATATAATTTTGTAATATTTGGTCTTGCGTAGGGGTTTTGGGGTGGTAAAATCCCCCAATGTCTTTTAATGGGTCAAAGGGTGGACCTAGGATCCGCAAACCACGGTTTCAGGACCATACGATAGCAAAGGTTACGATGATATAAATAGATAGATAGTTGGGTCTAGTAAGGAAGAAGAAGTAAGATTTATGTTGCGAATGAACTATTGAGATATGTCTTGGGTTGTTGGGTAAGGACTCCTGTTGGCTGTGTGTATGGAGATTCTCAGTCCTGCTATGTGCGGACCTCACTGGCTGTGTGTGCAAGCTGTGTCTTAGGTTTGTAATTGGTTTTTTGGATACTAATGAATGCATAATATATTTGAAGTATCTTCATGATATCTGGACTGGTCGTATTTATTACTGAAGTGTCTCTGTGTTATTTCTTTAAGCTGCGAATGTATCTATGATCTGTGAATTAGTTGCAATTGTAATGTTTTGTGGTGATAATTGTTGATGCGCACGTGGATGTGAATGTGTTGTTCAGATCTATTAATGATAGTAGCTTTATTTATTCTTACATGTTGATTACACTGTTAAAATATCGATAATAGGCTAGTCTCTGTGCGAACCTGATAGATTCAATGAAGATCTGTGTTAATTACCTACTCTCTCCCAGGGTGCAGAAACCTGGTTCCAGCACCCACCCATAATACTTTGGGTGATACCTTGACCTGCGAAATTAGGTCATTTCCGAAAGGGCCAATAGTATAGGGGTTTGTTTTCAAGCCTTAACTTTGAACCTTGGTCAGGACCCCTGAAGCCAGAAAATGGTTCTGTTGCCGGGAAAGGAAGAATTTTGACAGAGAGATCAGGTAATGCCATGAGGCCATTGGATACCTGAGAAATTGGAGCTCGAAAACTAGTTTGAAAGATAGATTTAGGAATTTTCTATAAAAGAGAATCGTAGCACGAAGCTAACGGTTAAGAAGTGGAAGAAAAAATACATTTTCACTGAAGTATATGAAATTTTCTTTGTAAGTTTTGTGCATGAGATCTAGGAGTGGTTAGCAAGGCGCGTATAATTTCAGACGTGTTGGAAAGATGATCAGATTACACAGTGGACTCTAGAATTGATTCAACAGTTGGAAAACAATGACAACAAAATCACATGTACCATAGATCATTGGGTGGATAGTGTGCTAGGAGGATTTGTAACGAAATTCGTAGTCGATCAGTTCGTATCCTACTCTGAGGCGAAGCAGAGGTTCTTAAAAGGATTCCAAGGTAATTTCTTGGAAACATTGCCATTGCTAATAAAAATATTATTGTACGAAAAGGGCATTATGTGCAGCCACAACAAATGAATGACCTCTAATCAGAGTGAGAGTACAACACAAAGTGGTAAGTACTATAGAACCAACTAAGAAGGGGATAGATCCATCTACAGCCCATTAAGAGAGTCGGTTGCACATATAGGAGGTAGTCCTCTGGCTACACCACCTTCGAGTTAGCATAAGGGCAAGAACTCCCCCACACCTTCGCCACCACCAAAAGAAGATATGACTGCACACATGAAGCTACCCACCTTGGTTCGTAGCAGAATCAGTATGGACTGCATAGAATGTGGCTAGTGATGTTGTAAAGAGGGTGCAACTATCCCTCAACTTTGAAGGAAGGGCCCTGGATTGGTACATGAGGTACATAGGCCAACATGCGGATCCATCTATTCAAGAGATTAAGAATGCTTTAAAACAACAGTTCCAGAATCCTAAATCCTACTCTTAGCTGGTGGTTGAATTGAAGGAATTTAGACAAGGACCCACTTAGTTGGAATGGGAGGATGATCAGTGGCTGAAGAAGGTTATTAGGGATGGGTAATTTCATTATGATGATACACAACACAAGGAATGGTTCGTCGCCATGCTATTACCTCACCTACACGGACCTATGGGTCAGCAAGTGATCGAGATGCAAGAGAAAGCCTTGGAGATTTCTATGAAGTTGGAAGTTGTGCCAAGAGATGATGCCCAACTTGGGGTACAACAGATCCAGGGGCAGCTAGAGGAAATGCACCTCGAAATCCAGAATCTACGGAAAGAGCGAGGAAAAGAAGCTAGCCTAGACGTATGGTTCATAATATGTAGGGTGTTTGGCCACACCAAGGACCAGTGCCCTCTGCTAACAGACTACATGCAGGCTGGGGGGTCTAGCCCATTATGTCCTAAAGAGACTGTGAGACCAAGAGGCCCAACATTATATTGCACTGACTGTCACGTAGATGGACTACCTAATACCAACCACTACCCCCGTCTTGGTGCCTATGTTCTAGAGTTGAAGAAACAATCGTGTCGATTATACTCATCTGTGGGACAGGAATAAAATAACTGTCGAACATATGACTTAATGATAGACCATGGAAACCTATACAGAGTACAGGCTGACCCTACTTCACCACTATCTCCCTTAGGCAGAAAAGGCTCCCCAGCTAGAGTCAGGGGAGGGGGAAGAGGTGGAAGCGCAGATCGGGGAAGAGGGAAATTGATCTGTTATAACTGTGGAGAAGTAGGAAACTTCGCAAGGGAGGGTCCGAACCCCACACGCAAATCTTGCTGATATTGTAGACAATTAGATCATGTGATCGAAGATTGTACAATACTGATAACGAAAATGCAGGAAAAACAACAGACACCAACGCAGAATGTGCAAAGGGTTAAGGCATAACTGTGTGATGAGGGACCCAGTATTAATGTCATAACATGCAACATCATGGCTACCAAAGGAACTAAGGAAAGGGTTGCGGCTGAACCCTTTATCTAGAAAGCTACTATCAAACAGGAAAGCTTGGACCTACAGAAGGAGAAAGAAACCTTCATCGAAGCTTGCAAAGACTTTACTAAGGATGATGCATCTATTTCCAAGGCTCCAACAAACCTAAGACTGGACGACGAAGTTAAACCATTTCTATAGGCTACTACGCAACCAGAATGCAGTAGAATATCTTCAATCACGGATAGAAAATTGCGCAAAAAGAACTGACCCTGCCCCAGAAGTTAAATATGTTCACAAACTGTACAAGCATAAGAAACACACTGGTCGAGAAATGTGACTAACAGCATAGATCAATGACTATGAAATGGATCAAGTCATCTTGGATCTGGGATCTAATGCGAACGTCCTACCCAAGCAGACATGGCAGAGTATGGGAGAGCCTAAGCTGGAATGGTCTACTATACAGCTGCACATGGCTAACCAACATAATATCATACCACTGGGGAGACTGTCAAATATTATGGTAGATATCATAGGGGTTAAGGTATGTGTGGATTTTGAAGTAATTCAGATTGTGGAAGATCTGGACCCTTATCCTGCACTCTTGGGATTGGATTGGGTGATAGACATGGGAGGCATTATCAACTTGAAGAAGAGGAGCATGGTTTTTGACACTAGCACATTTGCCCCAAATTCTGATGGCCAAAATGTCGCTCTTGCGACACATATGCGGCCCAAGCGCGCGGCCCAAGCGCAACGTTTTTTGGTGCACCAAAACATGGTTTCTTCTCACGTTGGACTTTCGACACTTTACTTAAACGTCGGTATTGTGACGGTATTTCCGAAGATTTTATGGAGTCGTCGAAATTCCAAAATTTCAAATTTTTCATCAGTCTTCTGACCATTCACGATTCGTCGCAATTTTTACGTTTCTAAACATCGCTCTTTCAATGCTAATGAACACTATTACCAATGTTTGAAGCATCGCTCTTTCGATGAAAAAAATAAAAAAAATAAAATAACATCGTAATACCGACGAAAAGAAATTTTAAAAATAAAAAGGTAAATGTCGTAATACCAACGGCACAAATTTTTTTAAAATAAACTAAGTGTCGCTATAGCGATGGGTCGAAACGTCGGATTATTGACAACAAAAAAATAATTTAAAAAAAAACTAGTCGTCGAAATACCGACAGCAACAAAATTTTATTTTAAAAATTTTATTTCATCTAGCATATCTAGATCTCACTATATATTTGAAATCAATATGTTTCTTGCTAAGAGTCCCATTTAAAAGCTTAAATATCAATCATTTAATACATTGTAGTAAATCCTAGACTCCAAAACTACCACTAAGTCATTCCATTCCTATATATCATAATTTGTTGTGATGAATTTTCTGTTAGGAATTCTAAGAATTACATTTTCCATTCATGCCAAACTCTTGTTAATAGACTTATAGCTTTCATCATTATCCATCTCCAAGTAAGTCAAAAATATCCTCAATGTTTTTTCCTGCATTGTTTGGCCCAAGGAGTTTAGGAACCTTCTCGTTGGAACTTCAACTTCCAGCCTTTTAAACTTTCATTTCTTGGGATCATTGTATAATGTAATGTATTCTATTAGATTTTTTCTCCTTGTACATGATTTTTGCAACTGTCACCTTGATATAATGGCCATTTTTTTGCTAGCCTTAGTACCTTGATAATAAAGATATATTCCTAACATATTTATTTTTTTTCTTGAAAGGTTTGACAGCCCTGCTTCACAATAAACCCAAACAACCATTGGAGAGAAAGACTTGTTCATATGATAAGAATGTTGCTACTCTCGCCCAATCCAAATGTTGAATTTCACAATAATATTGGATCCCATAAAGCATTGAAAACAACAACCCTTTTTTCTATACAAGCACAACCATTTTTGGCAGATTAAATTATAACATATCTCTGTCCATATTTCAAAACAACATCTTGATAAGACAAAAAAAGAGACTATTCAGGAAAAAATACAAGGACGTGAAATAGAAACCCCAATGGTGATATTTTTGGTCCATGACGATGGATACTATGATTATATGCATCTCTAGACTCAAGGGAATAAGGTAAATATGCAGGGGATTCTGAAATTAACGAACCAAAAGGCACCACAGGAAATCTAGAGCTATCGCAAGGAGTAACACAAAGCTTAAGCTTAGAAGAAATAGTGGTATGACTGTAGGATACATTGGCATTTCCACTTATCTTAAATGATCTTAATTTCTTCATAAAAGTTGCATTGAATGGAACCGGACCTAGAAACATTCTTTAACTTATAATTTTGGTTCCACACGGAATTTGCTGAAGGAAATCGTGAAAAGAAAATTGTGACTATTATGTGTTGACTGTAATCAAGAAAGTCATTGCAAACTTACTTTTCTTGGATCATGATTACATGAACTGACCATGCACAAAAAATGATCTTATATCATCTCTAGCTGCATTTAAGAATACACACCATATGAGTAGACCTTCCACCATGTGACTAACTGGAAATGAACTCATAGTATAATCAAAAGTGTTTCGTAGATACACAACCATGCACATCCAACATCCTGGCCAAAAGTCACTGCTCCACAATAAAATCAGAAAACCAAATATTAAACCTTTCCATTATTACTGTAAATAAACTTTAGAAAGAGCAGGGATAATGAAACCCAGGAAAAAATGTATATACGACAAGCTGTGAGAAACAATTATTTTCTGGTGAACCACACCAATAAAATGGTAAATAATACACCATTTTACAAGCGCTTTAAAGATGTAAGCATTGCACAAATGCAACACTAAATCCATCCATAAAAAAGAGCAAGTAAAGAATACAAGCAAGTTGCAAGTATTTCACAACAGAGTCAACTGTCAATTTTGATGCTCCATACCCTTCAAATTCTGCAGTTGATGCTTCCCCAATAACTGCACTGCTTACCATTGGACAAATCTTACGCAAGGTTGTTACACGCTCCTTTCCCCAAACAACATCATTTCTTCCTACCAATGCCTGCAAAAAAAAATCAATTGCTTATAAAATTGTAGAAGTTTTAACTTGGGTCCAAGCATAGTTTTCTTCTAAGATCTAACAAAAATTATTTGTAAACATAAACGTGTTGTAAAAATATAAGCTGCCACAACCAGATGTAAAACTGTCCTGATAAAGCGGTGTATGTTGTTAGTAGGCACTCCTGGATTTGGCTGTTGTAAATATGTTGGATATTGAATGCATTACATAGTTTCTTTACTCCTTTGATTAAAAACATGCAGGACATCAAAATAAGTTGATTCTAACCTGCATTATGACCCCAGCAACAACCATTGCACACTACGCAGCTTATGCCCAAGACTACATCTCTTGATGAGCATCACATAATGAAGAAGCCACATGATATGCAGATCTGCCACGTGTGCATAAGCCCAAGCACGTCTATGAAATATCTTTGTTGTTGCATATCTGTCTATTGAAATCATAGAACCCTGAAATAAAAAATTACAAAATCCTTTATTTTCTAATTTCAGTTAATGCATGCATCCAAGATAACCTTGATCAAAGGAGTGAAAGAAATGGATTTCCTACAAGGAGAATGTGTTCAATTCCCGCATCTAGGGCACGAAGAAGTGTTACAGACAATTTCTTGACTTCTGACCATGACCAATGATTCTGTGTAGAACCCTCAGAGATAGCATCCGATGCATTCTCAGAAAGACCTCAGTCTTTCAAAAGATCACCACTCCTCTCTTCCATTGCCATTTCATCCAGTGATTTCCTGAGACGTCAGGCTTCCCCACTTTCCTCCAAGGAGCCATCAGACTTCATCTGAGTAACTTGTATGTCAGACATCAATTCTGATAAAGTGATTGTCAACATAACACGCAACCGTGCAGTATTCTGTAAATAGTAGAAGGAATTCTGCAAATAAAGAATACACAATCACCAACAACAAAATAAAAAGCAGAAATGAAATAAGTAATTGTTTCCTTAAACAAACATTTGTTTTATAAATTATTTATCCCACTCAGCAAGACCACGTATATCCTTAAGGAAACTTACTCACACAAGAATTTGAATGCCAACAATAGCCCTCTTTCTGATGGAATCATTACGAAAAAATGCAAGACGAAGTAGATGAAATGTCACCTGCTTCAAGAAGCAATCATTCTCTCTTGCCATCAGTGTTGCACCATGAAGATTAAAAAGACTATTAAATACAAGGAAAGCAGCTTTTCAAAAGACCAGTGGTTGGCTTCAAGAAATAAAAGCCATGAATATCGCTGTAATACAGTCAAGCTTTCCCTAGTCAGTCCCAATGCCCTGATCTGCAGCTTCTCACGAGAACTTCTTAGTAATTTCCAATATCTGGAGACTTACAGATGCACTTATGTTCTCCTCCCAAAGCTCCTAAAAATTACATTGATGAATATTAATTCTCTGGATTGCCTTCAATGACATCCAAGCAGGTTATTTCACATGCAGCTTGCTGTCAATGCTTGATTTAAAGGATACAAAAATACTGGAGCAAATTTCCATGTTTATCCTAATGACTCAAACTAACACTTGCCACACATGACATCCAATATATATGATGCCATGTAAAATTTAGGTTGCTTTCCCTCTGGTGGATTTTGGGTTCATTTTACATTTCTTGTGATGGAGGTTGCTATAATCTCTAGCAAATTAAATATACTCCCATCCTGAGGAAGCCATACACTAAGCTTCGAGTTGTAGCTCATAGATGAGAGGAAGAATGTGTCATAGCAGAAAGGGAAGAGTGACAATGGTGGAAAAAATCACAGTAGAAATTTGATTTGGGAGCATCATTGTGTAAGTAAATGGAAGTTATCTAATGGGAAATATTGCACCATTACAAAAAGGATTGCGAGGGGATTTAGCTTAGCTCGACATTGTTGCACAAGAGATGAGTAGAGGGGGCACCATTGCATGGATATATGCATACAACTATGCTATGAGATCAAGGAAAAGAATAAAATGGTCGAGTGTATAGAAATCTAGGCTTAGAGGA
This sequence comes from Pinus albicaulis, assembly GCA_034641835.2. Classification (NCBI taxonomy): domain Eukaryota; kingdom Viridiplantae; phylum Streptophyta; class Pinopsida; order Pinales; family Pinaceae; genus Pinus; species Pinus albicaulis. The sequence continues at coordinate 166,034,506 of CM076569.1, read as the reverse complement.
TGAGGGAAAGTTAATACCAAAAAATGTGAAATGAGTAGCATTGAATTATATATAAAGTGAAATGGGGGCATTGGAAGGTCAAAGGCTAGAAGGTGTAGGGTCGTACGAAATGTGAAGCGCCAAGAGACAAAAAATGATAAAGAAAGGTGCAAGAAGTTACCCAATGCCTAACACAACAATCTAGTTCTTGGAATCAATGTAATATCCAACACCATAACACACTCTATTATGCTTTCTTTCACCAATGAGATAAAGGCTTCAGATACAAGAGAGAAAGGTAAAAATGACATGGGCCTCATCCTATATATAATATTATCATACATGCGAGGATCTTAATGCGAATTAAATGCATCTATGGATAATTATTGCAATAAGACTTAAGGGAGTTCACTAAATGAAGTTCTGCATTGTGTTGTGATAATGAGCAACATTACACTGCACTAAGGAGTAGTGTCGATGGGTTTTATTTGCAATGCATCGTGCACCGTCATAACAACTTCATTACTTCAGTCTAAAAATCTATGAGACATTTTCGATCCCATTAAATAACCGCATCAATAATTTGTAAATGAAATATTAGGATCATATATTTCTATCTATTTTGTTGTCATTCTCAAATTTTAGAGCCTCGACATTAAAAAACCATCAACTCTAAACTGTGAAGCATAAACTACTAAAAGAATACCCCTGCTTGATTTATCACATAGAATTGTATAAAAAGACTTGTGATTTTCTTGGCCTATAATATGAGTTTATAATTTACTAAGACTAATGCAACAATTGTTGCATTGGAAGAGCAGCTTCAGAATGTGCAACAGTCCATTGAAAACTGTTTGACTCAGCTTCAGCTTCTTGCTTGCCAGGTAAGACTCCAAACTGTTTGCTCTTTAGTACTTAAAAAAAAATATATTTTTTTTTGATTGGTTAAAACTAAGGGCATTGTGCATTTATTCCTCTCTCTTTATTCTATTGCTTTTTTTGATAAGGAGAATTGTTTTATTCTTGTAGTTGTAATAACACGCTTCCACAGAGAATTGTTTGAATATGTATATGTGCAGTTTAGCATATATGAATAACTTCTATCTTTGTACTAAGTCAAGGGTACCAATTACTTGTAAACAGAATGTATATGCAAAAATATAAAGTGATCATGTAAAATGATTCCTAATGAGAGCCTAAGGCCAAGACCTCGCTAGTGAATGTGTATCATTTAGACCATGAAATATGATGTTAATAAGGCCTGGGTGAGGCCTGTGATAATGATGTGAACATGTCAGTGTCCCTGATAAATTAACATACGAAACATAGAATAGCCAAGGGGAACATGGGAATGACCATGGGCTGACAGATGGAAAATGGCTAGAGTGAAGATAAGGGGCACTGACTTTTCCCTGCCGACTCAAACATTATATACCCCCTTTACGAAGTAATACAATATTAGAGAAAGGATACCTAGCTATCTATGAAAATTAGGTGTTCCACATACCAATTAATATATTATTGTTCCACTGCAAATTGAGATTGTGATCTTCAAATAGTCTACAAACAGAGATTTCAGACATATTCTCTGAGATTTTCAGTGACCTATCTCTGAGGTTTTTTGGTGACAAGACATATGTAGTAGGCCTTGACCGATAGGAGGGAACCTATAGGTAGACACAACAACCTTCTCTATCAATAGCATAACATGCTCCCATTTCCTTGCTTAGAAAAATGAGAAAACAAGAGCACGTGGCAATGTGTTTTTTTGGAAAAATGTGGAAGAATTACGTGAAAAAGTTGACATAATTATATTTCATGGATTTTCCACATTGAGACTTGTTCATGAGAAGGAAATATGTAGGCATTCTTGGCTCAATAATGCCCATGTGTGCTTATATTTTGAAAAACACCTTTGAGATTCATCTTTGATGGCTCAACGTTGTGTCTGTGTGTGAGCCAACACACATATAGACACAGAGATTACACACACAGACATAAACGTAATTATTATAAATATTGATGTAATTCAAATAGAAAATATGCAACACTATGGACCTATAACCAATACTAACTTTTTAACGTTATAAACTGTATCCTAACTCGAAAAAAATAACAATGATTTTGTTTCGTGTAGTGAATTATTGGCATTAAAATGAATCGGTAGAGCAACTTTAGATACCTTGCGTATAATAAATAGTTAGTGATGATAGATTGATGTTTGTAGGAAAAATCCAGGCCAATTTTCCATCATAAAACCATCCTTATTTTTGGGGTTTGTCCCCTAGCCTTCATTGTCAGCCCCCCTAGTTGGGGGTGACAAGTGTCCTATCCATCATTCTATTGGTCGATGGATTATCCCCTTCTAGGATGGTGAGCGTGAGGAGATAATATAAGATGCAATAAGAAAATTTTATTAGTGTCTAAGTGACCACAAAACTAGGTCAACCTAGCTAAAATTGAGATTGTGATCTTCAAGAAAATTTATCATCATCTGAATGAGGAGGAGGTTATCTATAGATCTCATTGTGTTCACTTAGTACAATAAACCTTTTTTTGGGTGAACCCTTCAACCTTGCAAGACTAGGCTGAGTGGGGAGATTTTAATCCTGGGTGGAAATCATTTTACGTACATGGAGTAACCCCTAGAAAAAACTCAAGGAATCAATGTAATTTGTTAGATCTAGGTCCAACTTTCTAACCTACACCTAGACCTACAAATGAAGGTTGGAAACTTGACACATATTATAACACCACCATACCAAGTAAATTTGCTTCAATTTTAAGCATTTTTAAATAAACTTGTATTTAATCTTTCTTTTTTTTCCTTATGAGATATAAGAATTCAACTCCAAATAATTGGCATGTTTTTTGGAACTAAATGACCCAAGGGAGTTTATGACCTAACAGACTAGACTTTCAAAAAATGGTGGTAGTGATCAATTGGTTGCAGATACTCTAGGTCTACTCCTAGGCTAATATAGCAGATATACAATCACCAGAACAGGGGCGCTCATTCTACTACAAAAGGGGTCATTGGGCTGGGGAACCCACATATATTAAATTTATGTTGTTGGCCAAGAGGAAGGCCTTCCAAAATAAATGGGGAGGTGAAGAATAGCTATTTTGACTCGATATAGGGCTCCTATATTGTTTCAACCTGATACAACCAATGCTTCTTCTTATAGGGAAATTTCCAGGCTCCATTGAGATGAATATACAAAACACACTTTAGGCTTAGCCAACAATATCCATTCACTAGCTGCCACTTCCCAAACACTTTGGTGCAGTGCCCTCTCCAATATCACGAGTTTCCACTAAGTTTTAGTGCCTTGCAGACCAATCTTGAGCAATATATTTTCTGGAATAAGACTATTTATGTGCTCTATAATTGACTTTTCAGTAAATGCTAAATTAAACGCCTTCAATTCAGACCATCTTTTTCCAGACTTGGGTTTTCAAATAAAAAATATTAATGACTATGGTGATATCTTGCTTAGGCAAGTGCTTGGCTGAGAATTAGGCAGTAGGTCACTTTCTCGAAAGTAGTGACCTACTTATGTTAATAACACAGTTGTTGTACTTGTCACTAAGGATTTTTACTTTTAAACATGAACCTATATAGGAAGATGCAAAAAAATAAGGTAAAAGAACACCTCTGAATTTAAAATTTTATGAAATGCTTATTTATAAGTTGAATTTAAATCATATGAAAAGCTACAACTATGTGCTTTGTCACGAGGCTTGTTGAATGTCCCTAAAATTATGATTTACCCCAATTCTTAACCCTCTTCTATGCATGTGATAAAAACCATTGACTCTCTCAATCATATAGGTCAAAAACCTCTTGCTAAAACTCTTATGAAGTATCTATTTTGTTTCCAGTTTTATGAAAATGTTGGAAACCCCACATTCCTTGTAAAATAACATTTTCAACAACTATTCTAATTTGTTAGGTGGCTTTATTTCATTCACAATCTATTGTTTTTTCAGATTATTTGACACCATTTTTAAGCAATATATCCACGGTCTGGTTATTTTTGGCATCTAAATAAGTGTTAAGATATTTTAAACTCTATGTTAGCTGAAACTTTGTTGTGAAATTTGAAATAATTTGGCATGACTAGTTGAACTTTTTTGTTTCACCCATCTATTCTGCTCCACAAGGGCAGGAATGAAAGAAGAAATTAGGAAGAATATGATAAGCAGGTATATAGGAAGAATGAGAAATATCTCCCCTCATATAAATGTTATGTGCAGAAAGAGAGAGGAGAGCCTTATGCCAATAGAATTATCAATCAACAAAAATTATGAATTAAAAAAACCCTGAAGCTGAGTTTATCATCCTCACTTCGAATATCTATTTAAGATTTTTGGTATGCCCTAATAGAGTTACAAAATTCTTTCCAGATAGCTCAAATTATTGAAGGCCTTGAAGTGGGAGCCCCAAAGATAATTCTTACATATTCAATGACATGTTTCCATTGTTCTTCTTTATGCACAAATATCCTCGAATGAAATGGAAATATTATAATTAGAAGTCAAATAAATATAATTCTCTTGAGTAGCCTTTTGATGCACATACCATAAGGTATTTAGAAAAGAGATACATCTTCATTATGTCTGATAATGTGAGCACACTGTTTTTGGTCTCTGGAGAAACGATCTTGACTTATGTTCCATTATTTTTCAATAAATGTCATTTAGACGTGAAAATTCCCGATAATCCTCCTTTCTATTTTAAACGACGTATCTAACAAGGACAGAAAGGATGGAAGAACTTTTAACTGGGTCTAATGATTCTAGTGATACCATGTAATTCAGGGTATTCAAAATCACATGTATAAGCATATAAAGCCTTGGAACATGATTCCATTCCCAAAAAATTTACACACACATCCAATGCTCAAGATCATAAATCTCAACAGCTTCTCTGATACATAAGATCCCATTTTTATTATATCTTTCCACTTTTAGGAAAGTGGTTTCTTTGCACTCTGCAATACAACATCCCTCGGCCCATCAATTATTTTAGAGTGTTTGAATGCCAGACTTGGACTAATAAATCCTTAAATTACTACATCTCCTTGATGAAGGAAAGGTGACTGAAAGTTGTTTATCAAGTGGTACAATAATCTGGGTGTTATTCATGAACAGGCGTTTTTATTGTATCCAATTACATCAGTGAGATGATCAGTTTTACAATTGCTTCAGCTAGTGTATGAGCTCAAAATTCCACCACTTGGCCCTGGAAACAGGTGGCTTGCATGGAAGTGTCACAATCATACCGGTTATGCAAGAAAATCCATCCATAATAAATTGTTGTTGTCTTTTGCAAGACATTATAATGCATAAAATTACAAATCCACATATGGAGAAATAGGATATAGAAACTCATGTGGGCTCAACATACTCTTCCATCTTGGTAAAATTGAAATAAACATTCCTCAGAATCTATTATACTAGTGTTAAAATTTTCCCCTACTCTCAAGAATGGTTGATTCTTGTTGAGTTATCTCTGGGACAAGTACTCCCTAGATACTCCCCTGGTGTAATTCCCCACTTGCCCTACTTGGGAGTCTTGGCCTCAAACTTGGGACTCGGGAGTCCATCCCAAAGACAACAAACAAAAATATTGACACATGTTTTGATTGAGTCAGACTTATTTTAGAGGGACCTTTTGGAGCGAAATGAAGTGTTTGAGGTTAGAAGTATTGATAAATACATTTATCCCTCATTCTTTCTCTAGTGTTCCACTATCTAAAATGGAATCACCAAATATTCCTACGTTACAATTGTTCCTTCAATCAATATGTTGTTTTGGTTGATATGTTGGCGTACTATTATATGATTTCTATTTTTATTGTTCTCATTATGTCAAATGCTGATACGTTTCTAATATTATGTTGAATGCTACTATTATTACACCGAACTCTATCCTATAAACTGTGATGCCCAAAGAATAACATGTTGGAATGATCTTCGATATGATTTGTACTAGATATGATATACATAGAGTCACATGATTGGTTGGATTTAACACATTCTACTGGCCTTGGAAGTGGATTTGTAACCAGTGACTATAATATATATATATAGACCCATATTCCCACTAAAGTTACTACCACGAAGAGCATTCCTTCAAAATTAGTGGACTTCTACATTCGTTATGGTTAAGGAACAACCCAGGATCTAGTTGCTTGTATAGGGAATTCCTGTAAGGTGGAAGGAATAATGCATCCCATAGCTCAGACCTCTAATTGATAGGCATTCATGGTGTGTGTCTATACTTAATGGATATATATTACTAAAATATGGGTATAAATGGCTAAGTGGTACATGCCTTAAAAATATCTCTTGGTCCTTAATAAACTGAATGTAAGATCTATATCTAACCCCTCGCTACACAGATAAAGATATACACATATACTGGTGTGGTTATTCACATATCTAAAATGTAGTTGACACATTCCTTAGCAATGTTTATATAAAGTTGAGTTAAATAATTTGAAAATTACATATACAACTAGATTTAGGTCTAGAATAAAGTGCATTTCTAAGTTCACTACTGCTTGTAGAAGTAATCAACTAACTATCCAACATAGAAAAGACATGAGGTACAAACACCAATACCTAAGCTTTGTTAATGGAATAGCTACCATTAAAGGTGGTTCCCACATTGATTTAGTAGCAAACCGAGATAACAACCCATGTGATGAACATTGTAAATAAGAAGAACAAGACAATTGCGGTGAAAGCACACACGATAAAGAATCATTTATGGATCTTTGTCAATTCTTTGATTGACAATCTTGAATTTGAATCCCAAACCAAGGAGACATTGACAAGTCGTCAAAAAAGCTTTGGTTCAAAGTGTGATTCCATGGGCTGATTTAAAAAGATCCATCCCATCCATGGTTGATGGTTTGAAAATGTAGTTGACACGTTCCTTAGCAATGTTTATATAATGTTGAGTGAAATAATATGTGAATTACATATACAACTAGATTTAGGTCTAGAATAAAGTACATTTCATTTGTCATAGTGTACACGTGCCATCCTAAAAATAGAGTATTTCTATGTAAAGTTGAGAGCATTGTCTTCACTAAGGGTAGTGGTAGGATACGAGGCCATGTACAAACTTGTTCTTGCATGAAGAACATGCTCTTGGACACCACATTGAAACATTGGCAATTGCTTTTGGATGTGTCTCTAAGCATCACAGAATTATCCTCCTTTGATTAATGACATAACGCTAACAAGTTGATCTTTAACATGGTATTCATGATGTACTCTTGGACTATTTGAATGAAGATGGCCAAAAAATTGATCCAACGTGGTATGTGCCAATTATTCCAATGGTCCTTGTAAGCTTGGAATGTGAGGGAATTGGAGCTGGTTGGAGTTCCTTTGTACCTAACTACAACCCAAGGAAATGCGATAAGATGGATACGATACAATGGTGGTTTGATCAACATAACTAGAACAAGTAAGTATAAAAAATAGTATAAAAACAAAAAAATATTTCAATGTTTAAAAGCATATTCAAACTTACAATTAAATAGAGGAAAAAAACACATACAAAAAACCCGGATAATAATCATGAACACGCTTCATCTTGAATTGTTGGAACACCTAATCCTCATGGGTAGGTGTGGAATGCGAAAAGTCACAATGGAGTCCAAGTGACCTTGTAATGTGAAACCAAGAGTCACACCATTGTACTATAAATGTACATCTTTGTATAATGGAAAATAAGAAAGCCTCACGCTTATCTTTCATTGTGTGTTGAGTCTCTTGTGTGTGTGTTCATCTTCCTCATACACCATCATCATGTGCTTTAACATGGTGTTTAACATGGTATCGAAGCGAGGCGATTGTTTGGCCCTCTGCTCCAAATTGAGTGAGCCATTTGTGTTTATAGCCTATGCATATCTGCAAAATTGTTGACATTTTTTGCAGGCACTCGAAAGGTTTCAATGACGAGTGTTTTTGCCGCCATTCGAAGTGTTTTGAAGAGAAACGACATTCAAAAATCCCGACATTCAAAAATCTGTGGCAACACTCGAAATTGGGAGCGAGCACTTGCCCATCCGAAGGTTTTCATTCTAATTTTTCTCTGCAATCTCTGCATTTTAAATTTCTGCACCATTTTGAGGCTGCTTTGGAAAAGTGTTTAAAATGAGTTTACGGAAAAATTCACGGGTTTTTTCCTAGAAAGATTTTTTGAGTTTTGTCATTGAAAAATTTACGCATTCTTCTACTGTGACCTATTGAAAAAATTTTCAGAAATTCTCAGATTCTGCTTTATGCATTTGGAAAATCTGCAAGTATTCTGCTGAAAATTTTGTGATTTCTACTCTACTCACTCTGTTGTTTTTTAAAATAAAAAATAAAAACAAAAAAATTTTGAGCAACTTGGCCCTTCGAGCCCTCACGGCCTCCACCATTCTCATTCCTCACCTTACAACGCTCCCCATCCTCTCAACGCACTACCCATACCTACCACACCCACTATTCAACGAGTCCAAACGCTACCTGCTTCTACGCCCTCGGCACTACCCAACCTTACTCGCAACACTACCCTCCGGCCTCACGCTCTCCCTACCTCACGAGTTCGCTCCCCTCCCTACCGCACTACTTAACTCCCATACCCCCTCACCCGCGCGCTCTCCACGGCGCTCTCGAGGACACTCTACTCACATCATTACATTGACTCCCTATCAATTACCCTACGCATCGCGAGTCTTCCCTACGCTCCTCCCCTCATGCCCTTTCCACGCTCCCACCGCTCCCATACACCTAGCTGCACTTTCAACACGCAGCTCAACACCCTATACGCTCTGCAATCTATGCCATCACTCAACGACTCCCCCTACGCTTCCCCTCGAGCTTGCTCCTCACTCCTATCCAGAGTGGACCTCACCATACACTCCGGCTCACACATCTCGGACCTCATACAACTCACCTCCCTCATCGCTCGTCGTTCCAACACGACCTCTCGGCTCACCTTGTGTTATCCCCTACGCCTCGCCTACGGGATAGCTCCGCCCATTCCCTCCATTCAATACGCCTTTCCCCTGTTAACTCTCGGCCTCTTCCGCTCCCCTCAACGCCTCCCTTACGGCCTACCATCCACTCAACTATTATGCCTTTTAATTGTTAAAAAACCCGCCTATATAATACCACCCCTCTTTTAAAAATGGGATTGTTTATCATGACGCCCCTCCCATAACTAATATACGTCCCATCTCAATAAATTTTTCCCATATTTCATTTTAAATTTTTTTTAATTAAAAACCCCCTCCTCACCATATTTTTAATTCCCCTTCCCATATAAATATCCCTCCCATGTTAATTCCTTCCCTTTTTTTAATAACACCTTTTTAACATTTCCCTTAGTTTTCCCACTCCCCATCTCTTATTTTTTAATTATTCCCTTTTTTTTAATTAATTTTTATTTAATTATAACGAGAGAGAGAGGAAGAAGAGAGAATAAGAACAACAGAAATGAAATGAAGAAAATGGCATATGAGGAGCGAGATGGATTGAATACATTGCAGATTACATTATATGATTTGTGGCATAAGGGTGATTTTTTGAAGAATTTACATGTGAAGACGAGTTTGTCATCATTGCAAAACTGCTATTTGAAGGAAAAATTCAGTTTGCTTTAAAGGCCTCTTGCACATTGTTTCAGTGCACATTTACAAAATATTTTGCAGAAATATTGTATTGTATTGCATCTTCTTCATAGTTGCAATCAAGATTTGAAGTGTAAATTTGAGTTGTTGGATTGTTGATTGCCCTCCATCATTTGAGAGCATGATTTTGTACTTTCCATAGTTGGAAGTCCTCTTGAGTCATTTGTATTTCTTGTTGCATCACATTGTAGACGGGTGCAATTTTCGGTTGAAGCCGACACCCTTTCATTTTTTTGAGCCTAAGTTGTTGAAAATGGCCAAAATCAATGAGGCATTAGTGTTGTTGAATGACCTCATTCATTCAAATGTTGATGATGTGATAAAAATGAGCAATAATGCTCTTTGTAATATTCAGACTTGTTTACAAGATGCACATGAAAAGATTGAGTTTTTGCAATTGGAATCTCAGCTCCAGCAAGACGAACTTCAGCAAAAGAGTCACCATTACGAACTGTTTCATATTCGGAAGATTGAGAAGGACTCTCATCGAGAAGAAAGAAGATAAAGTTCCAGTTGATTCACATTCGGTTTCTTGTACGAAGCGATTTTCATGCGGATGCGACGACTCAACTTTGCACTTCTCAAGCCCATCATCGGACCTTGGGAAGATCTTGTCCACAACAAGCACCGAGCTGAGTCTTGGATATGACAAGGATGTGTCCTTTCATATTCCGGACTACACAAAAGCCTATCAAATTTCGAGTGTTGGATTCCTTTATGACGGTTCACTATCAGTGCTTTCCGGATCTGCTCCACAACAACAATCACAGATTGAGAAATGCCAACTACGTGATCAAGTTGGCCATATGAAAGATCATTGTTTTGATCTTCATCCATGCAAAGCTCCTGTGGTCGGCACACCCATTCTTCGAACGGATGCTTCGAAACAAGCCTCTGCAAGAACCAAGATTCATCTTGGATGGATTGCTTCTTGGCAATGGGCATCGGCTGACCAAGAAGATGTTTAAGACACATGTCATAATTTGTTCATGGATATTGAGCAAACTTGCGGTTGAGTTTTTGCCATCATCTCACCTTGTCCCCGACGGGGGGGAAAATGGTGGTCATGTACAAGCTTCGACGACGAGATCAAGCGAGCACGAGCCACAATCTCTCATTCCCGAGTCGAGTTGTAGCCGGCGGTTCAAGCGAGCTGAGCCACAATTTGTCATTCCGGATTCGAGAGATGTAGCCGGGAGACACGGATGCCCATGAGCATACCTTCGGTTGGTGGATAACCTAAAACCATCATTTTCGGTTGGTGGATAACCTAAAACCATCATCTTTGGTTGGTGGACAACCTAAAACCACCACGAGTAGTAGACCTCCCTTCTTTTAGGTCGAAGGTCTCCTTTTTTTATGAGGGACAATTCCTCTAGCGAAGCCTTGACTTCTTGCCGGTTTTGGAAGAGTTAAGGGAGCTGCAACATGTATTGCGTTCCGGTGTTTGTGGTCATCCTAAAACCACCTCTTTTTTTCCAACATTTCGGAGAGTTGATTCAACCAAGTGTCTGCCATGTATACTTTGCACGATTTGTATTACAACTCTTTTCTTGGACTCACACATACCCCTTCGGATTAAAGGGGGGATGTTGGAACACCTAATCCTACATGGGTAGGTGTGGAATGCGAAAAAGTCACAATGGAGTCCAAGTGACCTTGGAATGTGAAACCAAGAGTCACACCGATGTACTATAAATGTACATCTTTGTATAATGGAAAATAAGAAAGCCTCACGCTTATCTTTCATTGTGTGTTGAGTCTCTTGTGTGTGTGTTCATCTTCCTCATACACCATCTGTGTGCTTTAACATGGTGTTTAACATGAATTATGAACTGTAAAGGAACTTACAAAATGTGACACTACGAACTTGGTTAAGCACACAAGCAAAAAGATCCTGGACATGGTACCGCCTTACTGCCTCAAGAAGACCTTGTCAAGACTGCTAAATTGGTGGTAATGGGAGTAGTACACACTTTGTGTTTGAATTTTAGCAAAGCAAGTTTCAAGTTGGGGGTGAATTTTGTTTCGGCATCAATTTAGGAAAACTAAGTTACTTTAATAAGTTTTTATTCATGTCAAAAAATTTTGATTAACACAAGCCACGGAAATATGGAGAATATTAGGCAAGCATATCGTTATCTAGGGAAACTAAATCACTTTAATCAAATGTTTTTAGTCAAAAATTTATTGATAAAGTAGCAAAATGGCACAAAGTTATTAAGAGTGTTCCTTTCATATTGTGAAAACAAGTGGATTTCACATATAAAACACTATGATACTAGTAGGATCTATTATCACTAGTCACCACATATGGCATGTGATTCCACTGGTGATTTTTGATACAATGGATTGGTTGCAATATGCTATATATGGATTTTTCGCTAGATTGTGGTTACATACACCTTCATTCCTTTTTTGGATATGATGCTCATGCTTGATGGTGTTGTACAACATCATGGTCAAGGGGAATGTAATATTCCCAATTAGCATATAGCCTCGGAATCCCAATTTGATGTTGCTGGTGGTTTTGGGGATAAGAGGGAGTTTTTCACCTTGTATTTTCCTTTGAAACCCCTTGACTTGAACACAAAGTCATTTGTTAGAATTTTTTGAAGGCCATTTGCAAGCAGATTTTCGGGGTTTTAAGGAGAATTTCAAGTGATTTAACATGCTAGTTGTAATATTTTGGCCTTAAGGTGATTTTCAGCTAGAAAAAGATTCAATCAAATAATAGTTCTTATTTTCTTAAAGTTCTTTATCTTAGGATATTTTCTTCAAGTGCTTGGGTGTCTTGGGAGTGCCATGGAGCCGTCTAGAACCAACATTGAACCATTTGAAGGCATTTAGAATGGGTTTTGATGGGTATAACAGGAAAAATAAAGGCTACAGCACATGGCTGTGGTGCATAGCAGCTAACAGTGAGATTATTAGGCTTGTATTAACACAGAGATCCACATTCAAAACCTCTTGAGTGGGTGTAGATGAGGCCAGGTGCAACTCCTGGTTGGTTTTGATGGAATAGGGATGCCCCTCATAGCATGGACACTTAGCTCAAAAACAACTATAAGTTAATATAATCACAATGTCCGAAAAAAATTGGGACTGCACTTTGATACATAAGATTTCACATTTATTTTTTCCCTCAAATTCCCATCTTTGAATTTCTAGGTCAATTTGGTTAAGGCTTGAAATTTGCTTCAAAACCATTATAAAAAATATTAGAAACCGTTAGCAATTTGGGATAAATTTAGAGGGTTCTTGGGTAATATGTGAATGACACAATGATAATTACTCTGGGGGTATAAACCATCTTGTATACTACATGCCTACACTTTCTGACAAAAATCTAGTTGTTTTTCCCAATAAGACATCTGAAATCGTGATATAGAGATGCAAAAAAGAAGAAGGAAAGAGGCATGCAACAAAGATTGGGAGATGCCTTGGAAATTGAGGTGAGGGAGGTTCCTTAAGGGTTTTAACATTTTGGAGATGATGCAAACATCTCAAGTAATAGACAAACTAGTCTATGATTTTACCCGTCCACCAGTTGGTGCACAAAGCACCTTAGATTCATGTTGGAAGGAAAAAGAGTAGCAAAAAGGCAGAGAGAATTGTAGGTAGATGGTGGTATTTGTCTGATTTTCATTAATGCTTCTTAAGGGAAACATATTCTATCAACCTATGATGCAATTGATATTTGTGGTCTAACTTTTAAAGACTCTTAACTATGAGCATTGATAAGCTTAGCAATCCCTTTGGCAAGCTAAGAACATTGATACCATCTATGTCACATGGTTCACCGAAATTCAAACTTGAGGTTTAAAATTCAATGAACCTAAAGAAAATTCTTAGGTTTGATTAGGTTCTTCAAACCTCATGATCGAACCTCAAGTTGAATTCAAGTTGAATTTGAACTTGAAGGAAAAATTGGGTTTTTTTATCGGTTTTCTCATTTTTTATAAATAATAAAGTAAAGTTTTGCTAACCCTAGATCCCTTGACTTAGAATCCTTTTTGCTCTTTTTTTTTTCACTCTTCACTCAACCAACTTGTCTCCATTGCCCATGTCATTGACCCTCTTTCCATTGCTGTTGAACCTCTTTCAAGGTCATTTAGAAGTATATTCGAGTTTTGATAAAGAAAATAGAACATCTCCGTGATAATAATATTGGAGCAATTTTCTATGAAATTAACCATATTCAAAGACAAAGAATCCTTGTGATAAGGAATACCATCAAGCCTAACATCCATGTGACAGAGTTCACTCAAATATTTTTTCAAACACTTTGGTGACAAACTCAAACAAAACTGAAATTCAGAGTTATAAGGCATATCTGAAGTAGATGCATGTATCTTGTTTTCCTTATTTTTTTAGGTCGCAAAGAATAGCTTTAGTCTTCGTATATGAGCTTGTAACTAACATGCTATGACAAGTAGTGAACACTACTACATATGTAGCAAATAAGTCAAGAGTTTCTTCAAACATTTTGCATGCAACAAAACTATATCAAATAAACAGTAGTAGCAAATGAATGAATTATAAATCAACCCATAAAAAATGTATTTATAGACCAAAAAATAATTATCTAAAAGCATACCCTACTTGCCAATGTGAATACAAGTCAACAACATTCAACTTAAGTAAGGTTGTGCATAAAACAAAGAAATCTTGTTAGAGGAATTTAGACAAACAATTAGTGAGCAACCTCATTAATTTCAAAGGCTTGTGTTACAACCACCCAATGAATGGTCTCAAATGTAATATTTACGTTGTGAAACCTTACAAAACACTCCTCCTTACAAATATGTGGCTTAGGATATTTTCAACTCTAAATCTAACCAACAAACTTGCATGACAACTCAAAGGCAAAACAAACCAACACTTAATAATATGTTGACTTTGATGGCTAGGAATTGTCTTGGGAAACATCAAACCCGCTTAATATATCTATATATTTCAAGGGACAAAATTACACCCATTTCCTACCAAATTTAGAGTTAAAAGGTTAAAGTTATGGCTGAAGAGAAATCATATAAGTGCCTTGTTTTGTGTCCTGGGTGCATGTAGTATAAGGTGTGAAAATAAGGAAATTGTTGTACTAAAATGAAGGTGCTCTAGATGTACCTCTCAAGATAAAAACAATCTGATTTCCAAATCTCTAAATACCTCAGAAAAGATCACCAACAATCATTATAAAATAGACATGAAATGCAATACATAAAAGATAATAAAAATAACTAAATAAGAACATGAACTGATTATGCGAGGAGTACATGCACAGGAGTTTTGAAGCCAAAATGAAAAATTTTGAAGCATGATGAAACCACATTACCATTTTTCCACTTAGCCTTTCAATGTGGCCCTAGCAGATTAATGTTTCCTTTAACGTGACCTTATCATATTAATGTCTCCTTTGATGGTACCCCAGCAAATCAATGTCTCAACACTTGAATGGGTGGGGTTTATGTTGACAAAGAGCTGTATGGGAAGTCTGTCGATGACTCTATGGTGATTCAAATTGTAGCTAGATGGTCTGGTTGCGGGGGAAGGAGAATAGAGCGGGAAAGAAGATTATGGCACGAAATAAGCCTTAGTGGAAGATAAAATATAATATATACAATATATTATAGGAAATAAGACATAAGCCTAATATGAAATACAATATATACGAAATAAGACAAGTGTCTCTACACATCGCTATTGTGACGTTTATGCCCAAACCATCCCAATACCGACAGTTTTCCACAAACCATCACAATACCGATGTTTGTCCCCAATACCGTCGTACTACCGACAAGTGTCTCTAAACGCCTCAATAGCGACGCTTGTCTCCAAATGTCGCAATACCGACTCATGTCTTAGAAACATCGTAATTTCGACGTTGTGTCCCAAATCGTCAGTGTACTGACGACGTTCCTAAATGTCGCAATACCGACGATGTCTCTATATGTCGGTATAGCGATGGTTGTTGGCAGGATTTACAAAATTGAGAAAAATGGGGGAAATTTTCGATAGTACGTCAAAAGTGTAGAAATTTTGACCAAATGTACCAGTGTGGTTCGCCTGTGGGAAGCACGAGAGAGGGAGAGATATGCGTACCCTCGCCTTATTACAACAGCTACCCAGGGGCTTCTAAGGCAGGTAGGCCTCCTCAAGTTCTATGAGGAGGCTACTTCCCTAAAGGGCCATGGTTTGTTTTTGAGACATCTTATCTGCAGGTGGAATGCCCACCGATAGGCTTTCTGGGTTGGTCGTAACCAGTGGTACACGCCCACTGAGGAGGATATATATTTCATTACAGGGCTATCGAGGAGAGGGGTGGATTTTCCCTCATTCCCAAAGGTTCCAGTTGGCTATGTAGCAGGGAGTCAGTTAGCGTACTCCCAGAGATACATTAGAGCAGATGTATTGTCTCCTTCAGATTTTCAGGTCTCTGGAGGTCAATTACGTATTGGTGCATTTGGTAGTCAAGAGGTGAGGTGCCTCTCACTTCTCATTTCGACCATTTCACACAATACCAGTAGCGAGCAACACATTAGTTGCTCGCTTCTATATTATGTTGATTCTTTAGTACAGGAGCCACGACTTGTTAGGTTGTCTACCCTTTTTTTGTGGCAGTTCTGTACAGCCTTAGATACATGTCGTGCTCATGAACAAGGGAGGGTCAACTTCCCTTTTGCTTCAGAGATTTCTTGTTTATTTTTTTAGAGGCTTCCAGAGACGAGGCCTACTTTTGTTCGGCAGCCTCGTAGGCTAATGTTCAAGGTACGAATGCACATGTGGGGGCAGATGATTCCCAAGAGGGGTGAGACTTTGTTTTCAGCGAGGATATCGAATGATGCACTGGAGTTGCTAGCCAGTTTTGACGAGCATCCCTTTAATATGGCCCCCTGTCCTTATACGGGTTTGGATTGGTGAGGGTGTGCCAACATCCTCTTCATAGCCGATGAGCCGCCGGATGATGGAGGTAATATTATTGTTTTATTTAAATTTATTCTAGCATGTTCTTTAAATTGTTTTTATTAAATTGTGCAATGAAATTGTCTAATTATTGTTGTGTACTTGTATATATTTTGCAGATATTGGGTCTTTTGATGGCGAGGACATACCGATACCACCACATGATCTAGGTGTGGATCCTGATGACGATCAGGGCATGCCAGATGTCGAGGATCACCAGGAGGTCGGTGTAGAAAGACCTGCTCCTGCTGTTATGAATATAATTCATAACGAATATAATAAATATAGTTATTAATAGTTAAATAGGGATTATGTAAGCAATCATTAAGTTAGTGAAAGGGCATGTCTAAAAGACATGCCCATTAATGAAAGGCCACCTGCGTAGTTATATAAGCAGGGCCTCATTATAACATTTATCATCATCTCTTATACATTTTATATATAATATATTATTATTACAATACCTCTTGTGTATTTATAACTTAAGTCAACAAGCCTACAACTTTTTTTCTCCATTTGGTATCGGAGCAGTCGCTCTTCAGGATTTTTGTGATCACTACTGTTGCCACCTACTTTTCGGTTTCATTACCCTATCACGACCAGAACACCGTTATCAACCCCCGCACACCCTCACCTTCATCGTAGCAGCGATCTTCTCGCCTGGAAGGAAGTGCCTACGCCACTGTTGGCTACATTCAGCTGTTACATGTGGTGCCTTGAAATCGTTGCCGCTTGATGTCTTCATCAATAACAATGGATGATTTCAACAAAAATTTGATCTATCTGGAGAATAAGATCAATAATTCCGATAAATTCACTAAACGATTAGTTAATCTTGAGGATAAGGTTATAGGAAATTATGACGACATCAAACAACTTCAAGACACGACAAATCGGATAGACAGACTAATGTTGAAAATCTGTAGCGAGTCCAGAGACAATCATAAAAAGGCAATGCAGAAGATGAACGCCATTTTGGACAAGATAAATCTAATGAAAAAACCAATAGTCCCGAATATTGAACATAGTCAACAGAAAAATTCAGCTGATTTAGAAAATTCAAAGGATAATCATGAAAAATCACTACATTCTGAAGAAGATTAGGTTACAGAAATTCCAACTTATGAGAATGAAGGTGATCTTAAAAATAAAGATGAGCCTGCTAGCCAGGAAACTGCTGAAGAAACAGAAAAAGATGAAGCTGATGTGGATGAAGATTATGAATATCATGATGATTCAGATAAAGATAATATGGAAAAAGGATATCTTGAGAAACAAAAATATAAAGAATATTATAACAATGAGGGAGATGCAGAAGAAGACATTGATTCTGACGAAGATAGAGTTGTAAAGGTAGAGAGTGATTCTGGAAGAAATGAATCCATAAATGATGAAGAAAGTTCTATAGATGAATATGATGCTGAAATTGAATCTGCATTTGCAAGAGCTGACAAAGATGATGAAGAAAATATAGATACTAATAACAGCGATGGTACACTACCAGGATCCCTACAAACTAATTTACCGGAAGACAGAGGAGATCCAAATGACCCTAGGGTGATATTGAAGTGAGATTGTGTTGGACAGTTAACAGCACTCAAACTTCTATAGCCCCCGCACCACGTGATTGTTATTGCAAATACACATATTTACTGGGATCCTGATTGGGCAGATGTAAAGCTTGCACAAGAAAAGTATCTTCTATTACGTGTTACTCAATTTAACGATGCAGTCTCATAAAGATTCAGTTGTAAACCTATAGTCATTGTTGCAGGTGACTTCAATTCTCAACTTGGAGATGAGGTGTATCGATATCTGACATCGGGGATTTTCGAGTCGAGTCAAGGATATTCTTCCATTGGAAACGAGCCATAAGTATCTGAACGGTCCAATAGCATTACACAATCTTTATTCATTCATTGGAGGGGAGCCTCCATTCACAAATTACATGCTTGGATTCACCAGAACACTTGATTATATTTTGTTCTCGAATCCTGAGCACATGCAGCCTGCCAGATTTCTCAAACTGCCATCCGCGGAATCCCTTGACATACAGGGTGAACTGCCAAATGAAAAGCATCTGAGTTATAGAGCTATGAATATGGAGGCTGTCAGATTGGATGCAGATTATGGCTCCCAGGTTTCTGGTGTACAGGCAGATGAGCATGGAAGGGTTCAGGCTTTATGGGGCAGATTCTATGTTGATTTAAAAGTTAATGTCAATGATTTCATTAGAGGAATTCCTATTTATTCCATTAGTGAAGTGTTAAGCAAGATTATAAATGAAACCCAAGGTCCTCGGATGCTTATAATGGATTGAAGCAGCCCATGCCTCTCGTCCGCTATTTAGGGGTTGAACTTTATTTACTTCTATTTTCGAAGGCCCGTGGCTTTGGATTAACAAAGGATTGGGCTATAAAATTAGCAAGAAGGGATCCTGTAAGGTGAAAAGTGTTAACAGCATACTCTTGTTTCGCTGGATCATGAGCCCAAGGTAAATTGCTGCAAGGGGACATGCTATTAGCGATAAATGGGGAACCGATTACCAGTTACCGTGATATTGAGAATTCTTGCCAATGTTTGGATGGGTGCTAGAAGGGAAATTTGAGACAAAATTTTCCGCCATGGTGAGGAATTGGAGCTTCTTGTGGGCACTGATGTAAGAGATGGGTTTGGAACCACGCACCTCGTCAGTTGGTGTGGATGTGTTGTGCAGAAGCCACACATGGCTGTTGTTTCCTCAGGGATTTTACGAGAAGGGCAAGCTGTATATGTTGCAAGTCAGTTTTTTGGCAGCTCTGTTCACAGATATGGACTTTGTTCGTGCGATTCCACTGCTGAAATTACTGGAAAACCAACCCCTGATCTACAAACATTTATATATGTAACAAAAAAAAACTGGTGGTAGCGTTGGAAATCCAAATACAGTGGTCAAATTAAAATGACAGATCAATCCGCATCCAATAATTGACCACCACCTCATTTATGTCCGTCCTCTACCGGCAAGTCGATGCCCAACACATCTCTCCCACGGCTTGTTTGTTTGCGTAAAACCATGGCCACACTTCGTGCCATACATTCGTGCTCCCTACCGCCTGACATTTATATCCCTGTCGTGGTATCCAAACCACTGTGCAATGATTGAAATTAACCACAACTACATTACTGGTTCTCTCTGCATTTCCACCGTGCCACATCCCAACTCCGGATGTAACTGCCTAGACCTCCCTAATCCTTGTTTGCCATCACGTCCCAATTTACACGTGCTATCCCCACGAAAGTCCACAAATCAGGCATTGTCAGTTCGTGTCTCCCGCATGGTTGTGACTGTCCATACCAAATCGACAACAGATGCCATTAAACGATTTGTTGCCCCCCCTCCGTCAAACGACGTGTCCCCATCAAATCTCACAAGGTGGAATCTTGTGTTGATTCATACGAGCTTCAAATCGATATATAAATTCCCTAATATAATACGACTTTGTCTATTGAACGTTAATATTGTATTATAATTACAATTATTTGATAATATAATTATAATGCAAAAAAATTTAATTATTAATTTAATATTAATTAATTAATTAATTTTTTTTTAGAAACTCCAAATCATATTACCGGAAAATTATACAAGCCAAAGATACTTGTGACGTGGAGTTACATGTTGAATTGACCTGGAAATCGGGAGGAAAGTGTCAGCAATATAGCTTTGAGGACAAAGCTTTCGAGGAAAAAGGGATAAGCCCTAATTACAAGGAGTATGAGGACAAATTACACATTCAAGATGACAACACAAAGTGAAGAACGTTGGGAAGAAATTAAGGCAAAGAAAATTAGTATCCATAAAACTTTGAGGACAAATTTTCTGAAGAGAAGGGCAATGTTATGAATATAATTCATAACGAATATAAAAAATATAGTTATTAATAGTTAAATAGGGATTATGTAAGTAATCATTAAGTTAGTGAAAGGGCATTTCTAAAAGACATGACCTGCGCAGGTATATAAGCAGGGCCTCATTGTAACATTTATCATCATCTATTATACATTTTATATATAATATATTATTATTACAATACCTCTTGTGTATTTATAACTTAAGTCAACAAGCCTATAGCTTTTTTGCTCCAGTGCACCGGTACTTCCTTTTGCTAGGTGCAGTCGGTTTGATAGCAGATACAGGATGGAGTTGGGCGACCAACTCACTGCATTGATTTTTTAGGCGGGCATCAGGCCCGCTAATATGAGAGACATACAAGCCGATGGTAGGTTGTTACATATGTGGAGAGGCATGCCGCATGACATGTATAGCCTGCTGCGGTATTTCGTAGGAGCTACGACTTTAGTTACGTAGCTAAGGAGGACCATTGCAGGTTATAGGTGTGGTCGATACACAGCACGTGATCGACAGTCCACGAGTAGCGACTCATCATCTGATGATTGTTCACCTCGCGTCGCGCCAAATGAGAAGCCTCCACTAGCATCGAGCAGCAGTCATCATGGAGAGCAAGCTGGACCATCGGCCACGTCTAGTCAGCAGCCTATAGCATCCAGCAGTACTCATGAACATGAGCAGGCTGGACCATCAACCGTCGAGGCTGCACTATTGACTGAGCAAGACTATGCTAGTATTGCTATTGATGATGCACCACCACCTGATCCATGACATTTATATTACAGTTGTATATTTTTGACATTATTCAGTTATATATATATATATATATGGTCCATGTATTTTATGTTCATGTTGCAGTTGTACTTAATTTACATGTTGGTGATCATCATGATGTGTATATTTTTAGATCATGTATGATATGTACTTCATTTAATGTGTAGCTTGCAGATAGATGTGTATGTGATAGCAGTTATTTCACATGGGATGTATATTTGATGTTTGTGTTGTGATGATGATAATATAATGTTAATTGTGTTTTGTTAAATGATCTTGATCACGATGATGTTAGCGATTTTGAATGTGTTTTTTAGTCAAATATGATGTTTGTATGATGGTTATCATGAACGTGATGTTTATTAATTAATTTAATATTAAATGATCATGATATTGTAAAATTGTAATATTTGTAATTCTAATTGTATGTAAAATTCTAAAATTGTAATTGTAATGGTATTTATGTAAAATTCTAAAATTGTAATTGTAATTTTAATTATAATTGTATGTGAAATTGTAAAGTTGTAATTGTAATTCTAATTCTAAAATTAATTTTAATTGTATTAATGTGAAAATTTTAATTGTATTAATGTGAAATGATTTTATTAAAATTTGTAAATTTGTAAATTTGTAAAATTTTAAATAATTGTAAAATAATAAATCTATAAAAATATGAATTATTGTAACATAATAAAGTTTAGAAAATAATGCAAATAAATAAATGTACTTTAGAATTATCATTATTTTATTATGACCTTAGATACAAAAAAAAACTAATTTATACAGTACGCCATTGTTTTTTAGATCAACATAATTGCAAATTATCAAGTGAAATATTGATTTTAACATTAACACAATGAAAATTACCAATTAATTCAAAATACATATTATAATGTTTCGAAAAACCCATCTTAAAAAGTATAAATATTGATGAAATAACACATGTACCATATCACTCTCGGTTCTCATGATCACCCTCATTATCTTCCAGCTCGCATGGCATTATAACACTATTGTTCTCAAAAATATGTTTTGATCTAGGGTCATGTGTCAATACGAACCACCAATCCCTATCCAACACATTTGGGTAAAAAAACACCTGGTTGCAATGTTTGGGGAAAACATAGGGCTCCTTAGCTTCATCCCACATCTTTCTAGAGTTGATACATATCAGCCTACTATCGCGACCTTCCTTTACATTATTCCGATCAAAGGTGTCCCACCACTTGCACCTAAAAATAACACATTGGAAAGAAGAGAAATCCACTTCAATGATCTCTTGTATCTTTCTGACATAACCTAACGTCCCTCGTACTAGGTTTTGATCACGGTGGTTAGATCGACTAGATTGATCGAACTCTACTTCCACTCCACAATCTTGTCTGATGTTTCTAACATCAGCATTTTGTGTGCAAAAATGGTGTCCATATGCCCCCATAGATGGGAACAAATGCACCTATTATAAAAAAAGTTAAAAAAATCATAGTGTCATATGTCTTATAATAACCCAACAGTTAAAATATGAAATATAGATGTCTTATAAGTTTCAAATTTACATATAAATTAAAAATATTATCAAGTTGTTGCACCCAATCCCTATGTTTAGCGCATCCTCTTCAGCATGCGGGTAACGACCGGTTGCACCGTATTTCTCTCTGACTTGGTCAACAACCCAACTGCTGGGGCATATTTTTGGCATATTTTCTTTTAAATGATCAGGATAAGGCACATTTCTACCATTCAACCATCTGAATTATTTCCTGCCACTATCCCATTTCATCCGCTTTTGTTCGTACAATGCGACCCACAGTTGTGTTGCTTCAGAATTGTAAAGAACGAATTTATTGATCGCTTCAATTTCTACATTTGCTGATGAACTCAAACTAATATTAAATAGTACTTAGAGATTAAAATATACATTATATTGAATTTCAACATGAATATTAACTTTGTGTAAATTTGAAAAATTATAAGTCGCTTACTCTTTATCAAGCGCTTTTTTCCACTCGTTTGGAGCAACTCTCCTTCTCTTTTGTCTTCATCCATTTCATCGTCCCAAATCACCGCACCTGGTCTGTTGTCGATCTGCTTGATGTACTCACTGGCATAGTAGAAAGACTCATACGATATGTACCCCTCTGCCATAGACCCCTCGGGTTTTGCCCTTTGTTGAACAAAACCTTTCAATTTCTTCATGTACCTCTCTAAGAAGAACATCCAACGACAAGAAACCACCCCAACTAATTCAACCTCATCTACTAGGTGGATTAGAAGATGAACCTGCAAGTCCATGAAACTCGTCGACAATTCCTTCTCAAACATACAAACAATCTCAACTATCTCTTGACGCCACCGTGGAATGCTAGCCACATGAATCTCCTTTGACGTGATCCAACGTACAAATGCAGATAATTTAGATATGGCACATCCTAGGTCTTGAGGGAATTCATGTTTCACACACCCACGCACGAATAAAGGATAATGACACTGCAAAGTTATAAATGCATGCAATAATATACAAAATCAGTTATGTTTTATGATCCCCGCATGGGATAAAATTTATTAATATAACAAATAATAAAATCATGCTTTTGACATTATACGTACCCTTAGAAGATTCAAATGGTTATGCGATTTCAACCCCGACAAATGGTCATCCACGATGAAGCAATGTCGTAGTGAAGACCCGTATGAAATTGGCACCCTCACACCCATTATAACTTCCTTTGCCAAAGAAATATCATGTTTTTTTTAAATCCATGGGACATCACTCTCTTTGAAAAACCATGAATTAGAGGGACCAATGCCTGCCTTTGATCTCGTACTTTCTAATTGTCTTGGCCAATGTTTCTTTTTAGTTTTTGAAGTAATAAGATCTTTCCTAACAACCAATGTGTCACTTTGTTTCGATGATGTGTGCCTCCATAAAGAAGAAGAAACATTTTTAAATATATGCATGGGATCTAATAAGTGGGTAATCTTAAGATGCTCCCAATATGGGAGGTTATAAAAGATATATTTCCTTTTCATCCCAATGGGAAATTTCTCAACATTGGTGTCGAAGAATTCTGGATCATCGAACAGAGGCCCCCCATTTGAATCAAACATTTCTATGAACTCCTTCTCCTTCTCTCTCTCATATGATCTAAGCCATTCAACCGGTGTCATTATTGGAGGCCTTTGGGTTCTCTCTCGTTTACCATTGAAAGCAGATGTTGCTTTGCTGTAAGGGTGTTCTTCTAGGAGGAATACCCTGGAGAAATCATACACTGGATTTCGTAGGTCCTTGGACCATCTAGCTTTCAGAAAAGGTCCACAACATATACATCCAAAATACCCTTTTGTTACAAGACCTGTGAGATTATTGTAGACAAATAATATGCATGGCATGTTAAATAATATCATGAATATCCGAACAAATATTACAACAAATTAAATAACTAATATGTGACAGAATATTGTTACGTATATAAACAAGTCAATAAATTAAAAATGTAATTTACCAGAGAAAACTCCTAAGTCTAGATAATCATGTGTCATGTAAGCACATATGACATACAACGTAAAACTCCTCTCTGCTACGATGGGTCTTAATACATCGTATACGTTTATCCCATCTCATAATTCCTTCAATTCATCTACCAGTGGTGGTAAGTAGACATCCATATTCTTCACTTGTCTTACCAGGGACTATGAGAGCCAACATGAGATGTTCATTCTTCATAGACAACCATGGGGGGATATTGTTATTCACTACTACATGCCAAACATAATAGTTGGTGTTCTGGAGGGAATATGGGTTGATGCCATCCATGGCTATGCTGAGTCGTAGACTTCGTACTTCATCCTTGAAATTTTTGGGCCATGTATCCTCTACATGCTTCATGGCTATTGAATCAGTTGGGATTCACATAACTCCCAACTCACTTCTGTGTGAAGCATGCCATCCCTGCAACATAGCTAATTCTTTGCAACGAAAGAGCCTTTGAATCCTTAGGATTATAGGCATGTGCCTCAATATTTTAAAAGGAGGACCAATACGTGATTTACCCTTCTTTTTTTATTTATCATACTTGTCATGCCCACATTTCGGACACATCTCTTTGTTTGCATATTCTTCTCTATATAGAATACAATAATTTGGACATGCATGATATGATATGTACTCAACACCCAACATTTTCAACAATTTTTTTGCCTCTTCGCAGCTACCGGGCAAGACATTATCACTCGGAAGAACCTTATCTTTGAATAACTTGTAGTTGGTGATCATGGAAAAATATATTAATAAATGTACATTAATGTTGATATAATTATTAACGTTCATAAAATTTACCATTTGTAATGTTCATTGCAGTGTACTAATTATATTTCAAATTTATATAAGGGAGTAATTTATGGTAACTTACCTCAAACTTTTCGAGAAACATGCATTCGACAAGCCAAAATTTGCTTTCAAGTTGTAGAGTAACATCGTTGTCCCCAACTGGGTAGAATTTGACTGACCTCCAGGTCCAAAGAGAGGGGTGGTGGAAGCAAATTTAAGGCTTTCGAGAAAGGTGTCAGCGATATGAGCATCATCCCCTAGCTGATCATCGTTTTGGAATGCATATAATAACATTGTCTCCATGGCAGTCGTATCACTTAAGTAATCATCCATACCAACCTCTATTTGATTGCCTCCATTTCCAGCTTGTGAAGAACTACTATCGCTGTAGTCATTCCTAATTGGTGAATATGGATGTAGCAGGAATTGAATCGATGGTTGATTCAACCATTCTTAGTATCATTCCTCTCTGATTTTTTCTCTTAATTTAGTCTTCTCTCGATTTGACATTGTCATGGGGTGCAACAGAAGAAGATAGGTAGGTCTCTCATCATCACTAGAATCCTAATAATTAAAAAAAAAAAAATTGAACATGATTAGTACAAAATATATGATATCAATTAGTAACCACGTTGACAATATTGCATGATTATAAATTGATTTGACGTTGAAATAATTACATTAATCAATATACCAAACAATTATAATTATTACCATCATTGTCCTAGGATTGTGGCTAGAAGATGCAATATTGTTACAATTGGCAGGGTGAAGCGGCTGCCATTTTCATCTACCAAATGCGCCTTGTGGTATGTAGCTCCTGATAAGAGCTTTCGACATTTTGGAGTTGTTTGAATATTTTGTGCATTTGAACTCGATGCTGAATCTGCATGTACCTGCAAATTTGTATACATTATAAATTTAATTAAGTTGTGCATGATTGACATGGATAAAAAACATAAATTCAATTAGATAATGAAAATATAAATAAAATCTGAAGTAAATATTATGTCTTGAGATGGATTAGGAGAACTCCGCGATAGACTTTGAGAAATATTATGGAACGAGCTGGATTTTGAAGAATTGTCCATTCGATATAATAATGATATTTTCTCCCTGCATTTGAGCAAAATCAACAATAAATTTTGGTGCACACACCTAAAAATAATTTTGGTGCCTTAAAAATGGACTTCTTGTTATCAGTGCTAATGTACAGATCATCGCACTGGTGTGTTTTTATTACTACGCACTGGTTCTGTTTTATAAACAGATGCACTGGTGCGGTGCTATTAAGTGACACACCGGTGACAAATAACCGCAAATAAAAAAAGCACAATTTTATTTTCTTTAAGTGAAAAAAAAACAGTAAATTGAAAAATGGGGGGCAAAATATTTTCGAAAATCTAATTTCATAAAACATTTCTTAAAATACTAAACATTTTTCATTATTTGACTATTTTTGCAAAAAATTTCAGCCAGAGATTTGAATGAGACATACCTGGAGCAAACAGAGCATGAGAGCATTGTGGAGCAGGGAAATACGTTTGAACAGAAGTATTTAGACAATCAGAATTCCAAACCTCTGGTGATTGAAACCCTGTAGCATAGAATTTCAAACGATCTTGTGATTAAAGTTTATTGTTTTTTTTACTTTTTCTTTAGTTTTTTTTACGCAGTAAAAGAAAAAAATTCAATGTTTATTGTTTTTTTTACGCAGTAAGAAAAAAATTTCAATTTCTTTTTCATTTAAAAAAAAAAAACCATTTTTAGAAACAAACCCTACATCGGAAGTTAAGAGAGGCTTTTGAAATCGAAAAACGACCCGTAAATCTCAATAGAGATGATGGGTGGAATATAAGCAGGTGTTGGATCCCTGCCCTCTATTCTTAGTGATCATTGAAAAAATTTTATTTATTTATTTATTTATATATTTTTTAATTTTATTTATTTTTATTTTTTATTTATTTATTTATTTATTTATATTTATTTATTTATTATATATTTTTTTAATTTTAAATTTTTTTTTTAATATACATATATATATATATATATATATATTTTTAGTTTATTTATTTATTTTTTATATATATTTTTATTTATTTATTTATTATTATTATTATTATTATTATTATTATTATTTTTGAGAAATGAGAATAACATATTACAATATAATAAGTAATAAATATTTAAATAATATGGGGCCAATAATGAAATAAATAACAATAATAATAATAATTAATTAACTAAAATATAAAGGTTTATAAATATATTTTATTAAATAATTAAACTTTTAATGAATTAAATAAAACTAGCCGTTATAAATTTAAAAATTTTATTTAATAATTAAGTAAATAATTAATTTAATTAAAATAGAACTAACTAGCATTCTCAAGTCAAACTAGCCGTTATCCTAATGGCTAGTTTAGCTATTTCTACATCTATTTAAACTCAACGTGCGGATCTGATCTCTCAGTTAGTTCTGATGATGAACCACACTGGTTGGTTCGAAACACCTCGACAATGTTCATTTTAATGTGATTATCGCCGAAAAATTCTTCATAATTAAACCCTACATTCTTTTTGTTTCTTCCCTTTCTTCTCCTTTCTATGATTTCAAAATTAGGGATTTTCAATTTAGATTTATAGGGTTTGTATTGTTAAATATAAGCCTAAGACATCCAACACACGGAACGACTTGCATAGTCAGATCTCAATCCATGTCATCCCTTGCGTGAATTTAAAAAATAATAGATTTTTTTTCATCGGCGCGCTCAACGTAACCTAACGCACCGGTGAGCTATATTATCATATATGATAAAATACGTGATAAAATAAAAATAAAATATTTTTATCTCAACATTATATTTTTAACGAACGTATTTATTTCGCACCAAAATATATATATATATATATATATACATATATATATATATATATATATATATATATATATATGTATATATATATATATATATATATCCATTTTAGAAACAAACCCTACATTCTTTTTATTTTTGCCCTTTCTTCTCCCTCTTTTTGTGATTTCAAAATTAGGGTTTCTCAATTTATATTTATAGGGTTTGTATTGCTAAATATAGGCCTAAGACATCCAACTCACATGACAACCTGCATAGTCGGATCCCAATCCATGTCGGCCTTTGCGTGAATTTAAAAGAAAAACAATTTTTTTTTCATCGGTGCACCCGACTTAACCTAACGCACCGGTGCGCTATATTATCCTAGAACACCGCGAAAGTACTATGATAAAAAATAAAATATTTTTTTATCAGTGTGCCATACGTAAAATATGGCACTGGTGCGCTATTTCATTATGGTGCATCGCGAACGTGCTGTTTCGCAAAAAAAAGAAAAAAAAAGAAAAAAAAGCCAATCCATTTTAGAAATAAACCCTACATTCTTTTTGTTTCTGCCCTTTCTTCTTCCTCTTTCTATGATCTCAAAATTAGGGCTTTTCAATTTAGATTTATAGGGTTTGTATTGCTAAATATAGGCCTAAAACATCCAACCCATGGGACGACTTGCATAGTCGAATCCCAATCCATGTCGGCTCTTGCGTGAATTTAAAAAAAAAAAAAACTGATTTTTTTTCATCAGTGCACCCAGCTTAACCTAGTGCACTAGTGTGCTGTATTATCCCAGCGCACCGCGAAAGTACTGTGACAAAAAATTTAAAAACAAAATATTTTTTATCAGTGCGGCATATTAACATATGGCATTGGTGCGCTATTTCATTATGGTGCACTGCGAACGTCTTGTTTCGCAAAAAAAAAAAAAAAAAAAAATCCATTTTGGAAACAAACCCTACATTATTTTTGTTTCTCCCTTTCTTCTCCCTCTTTTTGTGATTTCAGAATTAGGGTTTTTCA
The DNA here is from genome assembly GCA_034641835.2 of Pinus albicaulis. Classification (NCBI taxonomy): domain Eukaryota; kingdom Viridiplantae; phylum Streptophyta; class Pinopsida; order Pinales; family Pinaceae; genus Pinus; species Pinus albicaulis. The sequence continues at coordinate 166,004,980 of CM076569.1, read as the reverse complement.
TTTTAGATTTATAGGGTTTGTATTACTAAATATAGGCCGAAGACATCCGACCCACAGGACGACTTGCATAGTCGGATCCCAATCCATGTCAACCCTTGCGTGAATTATAAAAAAAAACATTTTTTTTTCATCAGTGCGCTTGGCATAACCTAGTGCTCCAGTGCATTGTATTATCTAAGAGTACCACGAAAGTGATGTGATAAAAAATTAAAAAACTTATTTTTTTTTATCAATGCACCATATGTAAAATATGGCACCGGTTTATGCTACAAAAACTAACACTCGACGATTTTTATTATTTTCTCTGTGTTAATCGGTGCGGTGGTTAACATGTAATGCACCGGTGCTCCTTGTTGACATAGAGCATCGTACGGTCTATTATACTGTTTGTGTGGTGCGTTTATAATACCTCCACGCACCGACGTCAGTGCGTACAGAATGAATGGCACACTGATTTCTTGAGATTTTTTTTTACATGAAAAGTTGACAATTTATTTATAAATATATTAATGAATGATATGGTACAAGTTTCAGATTGATAAAGAAATGACTGACAATAGAGCAAGTAACAAAAACATTGATAACACAACAAGAAAATAAAAAAAGACAAGTTCTTTGTAAATTCCTTACAAAAAATATTATTTTTGAACTATATGTAAGTTTAATTAATATGTATTGTTTACTGTGTATTATGCAGAGCCACAAAATGACGAAGCTCGATAAGATTATTTCTGATCTAGGACCAGAAGAGCGTAAAATCTTGATGGAAAAATTGCAAAAGGATGAATCAGGTGAATGAAAAAATACTATCGATCCAATATGAGTTTCTTTTTTTAATTTTCATTAATAATATACTTAAAATTATTAGATAACATGTGTCAAACAATCTATTAATTCACATATGTTTAATATTCTACAGGGACCAGCAACTCAGAAAAGGAATGTTGTTCTAAGAAAATTAAAAAAAAAATAGAACCTGCAAATGAAAATGGATTGCTCCTTAGCTCATCTGGAGTGTTGCTGGAGGTTAACGAAAGGGGGAAAAACTTTTACAAAATGTTAAGGGATCTACTGGAATGAATGTATAGACGTTCTTTCCACTTACAATACAAAAGCCAATCCAATGATTCCAAGAACCAAATTTTATCAAAACTACAGGAAGAGTTTCCAGAGAATTGGTCAATGAGACATGTCATGTTGAATTCTTAGTTGAACTGAGAGGGGGCGGGGGGTGAATCAGTTCAATACATACATGAGCTTTTTAAATTTTCATCAACTTATTTACAACTTACTTTTGTATTCAACCTTAGTATATGAACAGTCTTAATATGTTGCAGCAAGTATTAAATTAATGTGACATTAAAATCATTATGAGAGCAGTAAACATTAAGTAGATTTGATAAATCATCTCAGGACACAGGCAACACAGATAGAGACAGCAGATATAAGTGGAAACCCATAAAGGGAGAAAACCACATCTTATTATTCTTGTGATGCAAAGGCAAGCTCCGACTCCCTCTCACCATTGTTTTTCTGCAGGCACCAACCTACAGGAGACTCCAACCTTTATTCTGCAAGCTACAACTTGCAAGGAAGCTCAACTCCCTTCAATTTTTCTGCAAGCACCAACCTATAGGAGGCTCCAACCTCAGTCACCTACAACTGATAGCTATCAAGCTTCAACTTGATAGGGAAGCTCCAACTTCCTCAATTTATCACAAGAAGTGTTTGTTGATTTACCTCAGATATCAGCTCTGTTCTGTAGCATCTCTTTCTGCTCCTCTCTTCCTTATCTTCTCTGCCTCAATCTTCTATACTTTTCATTCTCTATTCTTACTCTCTCTAACCTCTCTATGTATATCAAGATGATATTACTTATAAAGAATTCCTGATGACTGTTTGTATTCCTCTAGGAATTCGAAATGGATAGTCATACCTCTTGGTCTTCAGCGTTCTCATTTCTTTTCAGCTCACTCAGACAAATGTAACTGTAGGTGCTTATTTTAATATTACAGTGGGATATTTGCTCTCTTCCGTAGACTTGCCAATGCATCACAACAATATAAATCAATTAAAAACATTTACATTCAATTACAATGAAAACTCCAGCTCAACTCATTCAGCCTTCAGGATCGTTGCGCATTTGTCTTTTCTTTGACTGTGTTTGTCCCTTTCTCTCCTCTGTATGCCTTTCTGTTTATAGCTGCTGCGTAACTCCTGTATTTATGTAACTGCACTTTTTATATCATGTGAATCTGTAACAACGCCTTTTATATATATAACCCAATTTCATTTCTCAGCATAATTATACAGAGTTTAATCATACAAACTGCCTTTTAATACAACTTAAATCAACTCTCGGCGTAATACTAAAAGCATGTTTAACATATAAAATGCCCTTTCGGGCCCACCATCCGAACTTTGTTTTGTGCTCCGATGCGATGAGTTTCCTCAGAGATTTCCGATTGCGATTGATCGCAATCGCAAACTTCATTTACCAGTTCCGCTGTGCTGCCTTAACTCCGATGCGATTGACCACTGTTCATTTATTTTGCTGATGCGATGGGTCCGATGAGATTAATCGCAATCGCAAATTCCATTTGCATGTTCCGATGCCCTACATTAACTCCGATGTGATGTAACACTGTTTTGCCGGAATTCAAACATATATTAACCACCGTTTATACGCCCATCGGGTCCGGGCTTCAATCGCAACTCTTGTCAATATGTTCCGCTGCCAATCCTTTCTCCGATGCGATTGGGTGAGGGTCCCACAATCGATGTGATTTTATCTTTATATATATATATATATATATATATATATATATATATATATATATATATATATATATATATATATATATCAATATATTATAGACCAACTCATATATATATATACTCCGCATAGATGAAAAGTCAGGCCATGTATTGAACAAAGGCGCTACCCTTTGTTTGATATATATGTATACTTTACCAGTGGTTCAAACCATAATAATACACTTTGTTAAATCTGCAAACATTAACACATGCATATGGGCCCCAACATTAACGGTCGTCTCCATCCGACGGTTTTTATCGCGTCGCGCCGCCTCATTTGATTGGACGGATATCGCTCGGTGAAGATGCGCGAACAATAACGCGCAGTGAGAGCGGTTTTGCAAATTTTCTCGGGGACACGTGTCGCCCGTCCTGTGGAATCGCTCCCAATCTCTTGAATACCGCTTGCCTGTTGAAAGCGGTGCGATGAAAACCATCAGGTGTTCTAAACTGTCATCATTGTTCACACCTCGTGGTTCCGTTTAGTTGCGCTCGAGGTTCTGCTTCGTTTCTTAACTTCGTTCTTCTATACGTTTCAATGCCTTTGTTGATATAAACTTCACCCTCTCTTTGTCTTCGCATTCACATTACTTCATCTAATATGGACATCACCATTGTATAACCGAAGGTCCTTTCCTTCGTTTCTCTTCAATGAGGCTTCCTCCACGACTTTGTGGGACACACACTTTCTCGGCATTTACTGTTTAGTGTATCTACCAGCTGGGGTAGTGATTCTCAAAATAACGGCTCTGCCTATGCCTCTGCCTCTGCCTTTTCTGTACCTCTGTTGCTCGACCTCTGCCTTTGCCTTCGCTGTAAATTTTACCTGTTGTCTTCTGTTGCTGTTCTTTTCCTATCTCTGCATCTACTGCCTTCTTTGTCTGTCTTTGTCTTTTCTGCCTCTATTGCCATCAATGACAACATTTCCAACAGTCTCATGCTTTGGCATTGATGGCAATATACTTCCTTTGTTTGCCTGTTAGGGTCCTTTCTCCTGTTGATTTCTCTTCCTCCCCCTTTGACATCAATGGCAAGGGGTTTGAATTTTATTTTTATTTTTCAACATTTCATGCATTTCCTCTCTCTGAGATCTTCTGACTTTGTACACTGCTACTCCAACCTTTGGATTAGATTCACATCGGGTTCACCACTGACTGTTTGCCCTTTTTATTGATTCTTTTATGCTGGATGTATTCTTGCCATAATCCTTTTGTTCCTGAGGACCTGTTTCATGCTTCCCTTGTTGGCTGATCTCCCCCTGGAATGATATTCTCGTTTCTATTCTCCCCCTGAAACTGTGCTTTCTCTTCATATCAGAGAGTAGCATCTACAGATACTACCCCTAGTCTATTTCTCAAATATTCAAATGTTTCTCTAGCAAGCGGTTTGGTAAATATATCTGCTATTTGTTCTTTTGTTGGTACATACGCCAGTTTTACTATCTTCTGAGCCACTTGTTCTCGGAGAAAATGATACTTGATTGGGATATGTTTAGTTTTTGAGTGAAGCACAAGATTTTTAGATATACTTATAGTATTTGTATTATCACATTTGATTGAGATAGGTTCATCAATGCTTACCTTCATGCCTTGGAGGGTTTGCTTCATCCACATGACTTGTGTACAACATGTTGCTGCTGCTATATATTCTTCTTCTGTTGTAGATAGAGAGATAGACGTTTGTTTCTTGCTTAACCATGCCACCAGACTTTCTCCTAAATAGAAAGCACCTCCACTTGTGATTTTCCTGTCATCCACATAGCTGGCCCAATCTACATCTGTGTATGCTGTCAAAGTGAAGCTTTTGCCTTTAGGATACCAAAGTCCATACTGTGTTGTTCCTTGTAGATATCTGAATATTCTTTTGACTGCAAGAAGATGGTTTTGTTTAGGTGCTGCTTGATATCTAGCCACTAGTCCTACTGCTAGCATGATGTCTGGTCTTGATGCTGTCATATACAACAGAATTCCTATCATGGATCTGTAGATTTTTTGATCTATATCTGCAGACCCATCATCAGCACACAACTTACATCCCGTGATAATGGGAGTTGACACAGGTTTGCAGTCCTCCATTTTGAACTTTTTCAACATTTCTTTTAAGTATTTTTCCTGTGAGATGAATGTGTCTGTGTTCTTTTGCTGAATTTGAAGTCCTAAGTAGAAACTGAGCTCTCCAATCATAGACATCTCAAACTCTGTTTTCATCTCATCAACAAACCCTTTTGCTAGTTCTTCTCTATTGCTTCCAAACATAATGTCATCAACATATACTACAACAATCAGGAGTTCATTTTCATGGGCTTTTATGTATAGATTGTTGTCTACTCCACCTCTCTTAAAGCCTTGTTTTTGCAAATATTTATCCAGTCTTGAGTACCAAGCACGAGGAGCATGTTTTAGTCCATATAGAGCCTTCTTCAGTCTGCACACATAGTATTCTTTGTCTGTTAAAGAGAAACCTTCCGGTTGTTCCATGTAGACTTCTTCTTCTAGATCTCCATTCAGAAAAGCAAATTTTACATCCATTTGATATACCTTGAAGTCTTGGTAGCATGCAAAGGCCAGAAACATTCTGATGGCTTCCATTCTAGCTACAGGAGCAAATGTTTCATCGTAATCAAGTCCTTCGATTTGTGAATATCCTTTGCAGACAAGTCTGGCTTTATTCCTGATTACCTATCCTTCCCCATTCATTTTATTTTTGAATACCCATTTTGAGCCTATGACATTTTTCTCAATGGGTCTAGGAACTAGTTCCCAGGTATTGTTCTTCTCAATTTGGTCCAATTCTTCATTCATAGCATTCATCCAACACTTGTCCTTGCTAGCTTCTTCAAATCTCTTTGGCTCTATCTGTGATAACATGGCTATGTATACCTCTTATGTTTGTTCAGTTAGATGCCTTCTTGTCTGGACCCATACTTTCTTATCTCCAATGATCTGGTCTTCAGGATGATTCTTCTGAGTGTATCTTGAGGGGGCTTTCGAGCTTAGCTCTGCATCTTTTGTTGTCTTGCTTGTTTCATCATCATTTTGGTTTTCTTCTTCATGGTTGTCTGATGGACTGCAGCAGTCTGTATCTCCTATATTGTTTGGAAGTTCTTCATCAAATATCACATCAATACTTTCTAATATTTTTCGAAGAGTCTTGTTGTAGCACCTGTACCCTTTACTTTTGGAAGCATATCCTAGAAAAATCCCTTCATCTGCTCTTGCATCAAATTTCCCAAGATTTTCATCATTATTCTTTATATAACATTTGCTTCCAAAAATTCTAAAATGTATGATTGAAGCTGGCTTTCCATGCCATAGTTCATAGGGAGTCTTGTCACTGCTTGGCCTTAAGTGAGCTTTATTAAGGATATGCACCGCTGTGTGTACCGCTTTTGCCCAAAAGGTTTGAGGAATATTATTCTCTTGCATCATGGCTCTGGAAATTTGTTAAACAGATCTGTTTTGTCTCTCTGCTACTCCATTCTGCTGAGGTGTCCTTGCAATAATAAATTGTTGTTTTATGCCATATTCATTGCATAGATCTGCAAAGTCATAATCTGTGAATTCACCTCCTCTGTCCGATCTGATGCATTTTAGCTTGCATCTTGTCTGATTTTCTGCTAATGCTTCTAATATTTTGAATTTGTCTAGAGCTTCCGATTTATTCTTGAGAAATGCAACCCATGTCATTCTGCAGAAATCATCGATTATTAGCATGAAGTAGGATTCTCCACTTGGTGTTTTAGTTCTTGCAGGTCCACACAGATCCATGTGCACAAGCTGGAGTGGTCTACTTGTTGATAACTCATCTTTGGCCTTAAATGATGTACGGGTTTGTTTACCCAATTGACAAGATTTGCATATGGTATTAGAAGGCCTTTTTATTTCTGGCATGTCTCTGACCACTTTCTTTTTGCTTAGTCTGATGATATGATCGAAGTTGAGATGTCCCAATCTCCTATGCCATAACCATGACTCCTCAAGTTTGCTAAGAATGCATGCTTCATCTTCCTCCTTCACGATGTAAACATTGCTCTATGTTCGAACACCTTTTAGCAGAGTCTTACCTGTGGTGCTTGATCTGACTTCACAGTCTTGTGCTCTGAAAAGAACTTCGCAGCCTTTATCACACATTTGACTGACACTCAGCAAATTTTCCTTCAGCCCATCTACAAATAGTACATCTTGGGCCTTACCTCTGCCATTATCTAAGCTTACTGAGCCCTTTCCCTTGATTTTTCCTGATTTATCATTGCCAAAAGTAACATTACCAGTTTTCTTTTCATCAAAAGTTATAAATTTTCTTCTGTCTCCAGTCATATGCTTTGAGCAGCCACTGTCCAGATACCATTGGCTTTTCAGATCTTGAGCAGTTAGAGCCAGGTTACACTTATTCTCCTTCTTTTTCCACTGGAGGCATCCTTTTGTTTAGTATCTTTTGTGAGATGATGAATCACATCCTTTCAGGGGACATTTGGAAAGCATATGTCCAACTTGATTGCATATACAACATTTGATCATAGTTTTTGCAGAATTGTGAGTATGAACAAAATTTCTTTGATTCATAAACCTCCTTGAGGTGTTGAACATTAATATTTGTCCATACTTTCTACATTCAATAATTTTATGGCCAAATTCCTTACAATAAAAACAATAACCATAGAAGTTATTTTCATAACTGATGTAAGGTTGTTTTCTCCATTTGTTTGTTTGAGACAGTCTCTTCACTGTTTGCATCTTTTGCTGGTTTAAATTACTCCTCCTTGCATGACAGTATGTAGCAATGTGTCCCAGCTTGTGGCAAACATAACAGATGGCATTTTTCATAGGAGGGAAGAATCTCCTTTGATGGCTTCCAGATCTGACATACTCAGGGGTATATGAATCTTTTTCTGTTGTTTGAGTATTTCTTTCATTCTTTGTTATTAGAGGATTTTTCTGGGTTCTGTCTCCCTCCTTATAAGTTTCTTCTTTTGTAGGAATTATTTGAGCTGCTTCATCATCCTTCTTTTCTTTTACAAAAATAATCTCTCTGTTTTCCTTTTCTTTGCTTTTACTTGATTCTCCTTCATAGCCTATTCCAATTTTTATCATAGGAGATCTTTGAGCAACCATAATTTCATTCAACTTACTAGAGCTTGTTGTTTGAGAAGAATTTATAACCACTTTCCTTTGAGCATTTTCTAATTTCTTCCTGAGACATACTACTTCTTCTTCCAACTTCTCTTGTTCTTGAGTTTTCTCCTTGATTTGCTTAAGTAACATGTCCGCTATCTTCTTGGCTTCTTCAAGCTCTATCTTTAGCTTCATAAGGACTTCTGAATTCTATTCTTCTCGTACATACTTGAGGAGAATGTCCTTTTGTTTTCTGCACTTCATCTTGAGTCTATCAATCTCTTCCAGAGCACTTCTTAGCTCCCCCTCAAGGTCGACTTCACCTTCTTCTTCTTCATCTTCTGGCAGGAGACCTTCAAGTTCTTCTATGGCCATCAATAAGAATTCAGAGGTTCCTTCTTCACTTGAAGGTTCATCTGAGTCTTCAGATGCACTGTTGTCTTGTTGAGCATAGAAGTATTTTTTGCTGAACTTATTTCCTTTCTGCCAGTTTTTTGATGCATTTTTCTCTATTTCTTGAGCCTGATTCCTTACTTTCTTGTGAGGACACTTAGCAGAATTGTGTCCCACTCTTCCACAGTTAAAGCATTTGAAGGGAAGTTTACCTTTGTATTTACTTGAGCCTCTATCCAATTTCTTGACAAAATTTGCCTCTTCTTCATCCAAGCAAGAGCATATGTCTTCCTCTTCTTCTTTCTTCTTTTCTGTTTTGAAGGCTGCCTCCCTCGTACTTGGCTTCTTCTGTGGGAGCCTCATATCGTATGTTGTTAAATTTCCAAGTAGTTGGTTCATGGTCAAGGTCTCCCAATCAACTGTTTCTTCTATTGCAGACACTTTTGGATTAAACCTGGATGGAAGATATCTTAGAATCTTTTGCACAATTATACTTTCTGGCATGGTTTCTCCAAGAGATTTCATATTGTTAACAATTTCTGCAACTTTTAGGAAGAAAATGTCAATGTCTTCATCATCATTCGTTTTTAAGCTCTCAAACTGGGCTCTATAGACTTGAAGTTTGGCAGTCTTTACTTTCTTGTCTCCTTCATGGATGTTCTCCAGAGTATCCCAGATCTCTTTGGCAGTGTCTTTGTGCATTACTTTGATAAAATCTACTTCACACAATCCATTCAAGATGGCATTCATGGATTTTGCGTTAGCTACAAAATCTTGTTTGGATTCTTTCTCTGAGTCAGTTGCCTTTGGGGCATATCCTAATTCCACAACACCCCAAACTTATATTCCTAGAGACATTATGTATGTCCTCATCCTGATTTTCCAGAAGGCATAATTTTCACCTGTAAAGAAAGGGGCTTTATTGGTTGAGCATCCTTCTTTACTAGCCATCCTGAGAACCTAGAATCTCCTTTCAGTTGTTAAACTGGTACAAAGGAACCTGCTCTGATACCAATTGTTGAATTCTTAGTTGAATTGAGAGGGGGGGTGGGGGGTGAATCAGTTCAATACATACATGAGCTTTTTAAATTTTCATCAGCTTATTTATAGCTTACTTTTGTATTCAACCTTAGTATATGAACAGTCTTAATATGTTGCAGCAAGTATTAAATTAATGTGACATTAAACTTATTATGAGAGTAGTAAACATTAAGTAGATTTGATAAATCATCTCAGCACACAGGCAACACAAATAGAGACAACAGATATAAGTGGAAACCCATAAAGGGAGAAAACCACATCTTATTATTGTTGTGATGCACAGGCAAGCTCCAACTCCCTCTCACCACTATTTTTTTGCAGGCACCAACCTACAGGAGGCTCCAACCTCAATTCTGCAAGCTACAACTTGCAATGAAGCTCCAACTCCCTTCAATTTTTCTGCAGGCACCAACCTACAGGAGGCTCCAACCTCAGTCAACTACAACTGACAGCTATCAAGCTTCAACTTGATAGGGAAGCTCCAACTTCCTCAATTTATCACAAGAAGTGTTTGCTGATTTACCTCAAATATCAACTCTGTTTTGTAGCATCTCTTTCTTCTCCTCTCTTCCTTATCTTCTCTACCTCAATCTTCTATACTTTTCATTCTCTATTCTTACTCTCTCTAACCTCTCTATGTATATTAAGATGATATTACTTATAGAGAATTCCTGATGACTGTTTGTATTCCTCTAGGAATTCGAAATGGATAGTCATACCTCTTGGTCTTCAACCTTCTCATTTCTTTTCAGCTCACTCAGACAAATGTAACTGAAGGTGCTTATTTTAATATTACAGTGGGATATTTTCTCTCTTCCGGAGACTTGCCAATGCATCACAACAATATAAATCAATTAAAAAAATTTGCATTCAATTACAATGAAAACTCCAACTAAACTCATTCAGCCTTCAGGATCGCTGCGCATTTGTCTTTTCTTTGACTGTGTTTGTCACTTTCTCTCCTTTGTATGTCTTTCTGTTTATAACTGCTGCGTAACTCCTGTATTTATGTAACTGCACTTTTTATATCATGCGAATCTGTAACAGCGCCTTTTATATATATAACAGTGCCTTTTATATATATAACCCAATTTCATTTCTCAGCATAATTATACAGAGTTTAATCATACAAACTTCCTTTTAATACAACTTAAATCAACTCTCGGCGTAATAATAAAAGCTTGTTTAACATATAAAATGCCCTTTCGGGCCCACCATCCGAACTTTTTTTTGTGCTTCGATGCGATGAGTTTCCTCCAGAGATTTCCGATTGCGATTGATCACAATTGCAAACTTCATTTACCAGTTCCGCTGTGCTGCCTTAACTCCGATGCGATTGATCACTATTCATTTATTTTGCCGATGCGATGGGTCCGATGAGATTAATCGCAATCACAAATTCCATTTTCATGTTCCGATGCCCTACATTAACTCCGATGTGATGTAACACTGTTCTGCTAGAATTCAAACATATATTAACCACCGTTTATATGCCCATCGGGTCCGGGCTTCAATCGCAACTCTTGTCAATATGTTCCGCTGCCAATCCTTTCTCCGATGCGATTGGGTGAGGGTCCCACAATCGATGCAATTTTATCTTTATATATATATATATATATATCAATATATTATAGACCAACTCATATATATATATATATACTCCACATAGATCAAAAGTCAGGCCATGTATTGAACAAAGGCGCTACCCTTTGTTTGATATATATGTATACTTTGCCAATGGTTCAAACCATAATAATACACTTTGTTAAATCCGCAAACATTAACACATGCATATGGGCCCCAACGTTAACGGTCGTCTCCATCCGACGGTTTTTATCGCATCGCGCCGCCTCATTTGATTGGATGGATATCGCTCGGCGAAGATGCGCGAACAATAACGCGTGATGGCGCGCAGTGAGAGCGGTTTTGCAAATTTGCTCGGGGACACGTGTCGCCCGTCCTGTGGAATCGCTTCCAATCTCTTGAATATCGCTTTCTTGTTGAAAGTGGTGTGATGAAAACCATCAGGTGTTCTAAACTGTCGTCACTGTTCACACCTCGTGGTTCCGTTTAGTTGCGCTCGAGGTTCCGCTTCGTTTCTTAACTTCGTTCTTCTATACGTTTCAATGCCTTTGTTGATATAAACTCCGCCCTCTCTTTGTCTTCGCATTCACATTACTTCATCTGATATGAACATCACCATTGTATAACCGAAGGTCCTTTCCTTCGTTTCTCTTCAATGAGGCTTCCTCCACGACTTTGTGGGACACACACTTTCTCGGCATTTACTGTTTAGTGTATCTACCAGCTGGGGTAGTGATTCTCGGAATAACGGCTCTACCTCTGCCTCTGCCTTTATGCGATAACGGCTCTGCCTCTGCCTCTGCCTTTTCTGTACCTCTGTCGCTCGACCTCTGCCTCTGCCTTCGCTGTAAATTTTACCTGCTGTCTTCTGCTGTTGTGCTTTGCCTATCTCTGCATCTGCTGCCTTCTTTGTCTATCTCTATCTTTTCTGCCTCTATTGCCATCAATGAAAACATTTCCAACATGTCAGAATTTTAATAGCAAAAACGTACAACAACAAAAAAGAAGGAATGAAAAAGTAATATTCCTTTAAATGTTTGTCTAGAATTATTTATAAATATCACTTTTGTTATATTTACTTTTCATACATCAATATAAAAATTAAATAGTTTATTTTCATGTTACATTTTTAGGAAGATTATGAAAATCTCAAAAGATGAACGAGCTGATATTAGAAATACGCCAGTAGGAATGTTCTAAAAGGTGTACAAGGAGATGGTCAAAGAAATGGACAAAATTGCATCGCAGGAGGAGCCATCTCAACAACAACATGCTTCAAATGTAATATGTAATCATTGAATTTTTTTGATCAGTAGGTACAATAAATAAACAATTTAGCTTTAAATATTAATTTTCAATTATTGTCTTGCAGAAAAGAAAAGAAAATGGAACCCATTCAGCACATAAAACAGGATGACAAGGAAGAAAAGTGTTGATATCTAAGTTTTTGAGTAATTGTTACTTCCTTATAACAACTCAACTAGATTTCATTTTTGTATTTTTTAAATTGTTTTACAAAAATCATCATTGAATGTCTTCAAACAGGTGCTAACATACAAAGAAGAACCATCAAACGAATTGATTGAAATTGGGTTAAATATGGGTTGTGAGTATATGTTGGCATATCGGAAATTAATTGTGGAATTTGTAAGCATCTATCGATCTTGTTTTACTTAGCTCCGTCTATAATTAATAGAACAAAAAAATCTATAAATTTGTTTGATTTACATGTTGGTGTACTAACATTATGTGCGGAGATGTGAAGGCGGGTCGAGTCGGGCTTATTCGCAAGCTCAGAAGGGACTAGCGCTACAGAGTACCGAATAAGCTCAGGAGGGTTACACCGAGGAGAAAAAAAATAGTAATTAAGATCATTTATTCGTCAAAGGAATGTATGCGAGCCTGTTGAATGAAACAGTGTTCATTATTGAAGAAATCCTATAGATTTCCTGAAGGCAGAGAATTGGCATATTTTACTTAAAAACTTAGGAGTTTTGGATGAAGTGTAAAGGGAAAAATAGATGGAGGATCGAAGTGCAGAATTGAAGTGGAGAGATGGACGACAGAGATCATAGCACATAAATGCAATTCAGATGGACGAACAAGATTAGATCGCGAGATCTAGGTTAGAGATAAGTGGTTGAGAATGGATATTGCAAATAAATATGCAAGAGAGTTAATAGATCGGAGGTTGTGAAGAGAAGCCACGCGCCGACCATAGGTTCCATCACACATCGCACATCGCACTTCGCAAGTTTTAACACTTACCTCCCACTTTTCGTAACAAAACTCCCGATTTGCGATTTACGGACAGTCACACCTTCGTCCTGCCATGTCACCCTCCGCTCATCGCACTTCGTACATCACAAGCTCAGGAGCAATGGCGATAAGGATTATGTTATAAACGTTGAAGGTCGAAATGTGATGGAAAGGCAGACACGATACCATTCAAAGGTTAATTTGAATTTATTAAAAGTCTAAGATTATGTGCAGTTGCGTTGGTTATATGAAGAAACGTGGACTCGGGTAAGTGACCCAACGCAAAGCAAAGGAGAAGAGAAGAGGGAATGCAGAAGGAACGAGCAGAAGAGGCATAGTCGGGCAGAAGGGGATACAATAACCTTGGTTGAAACGTAACATCTGGGTCAAGTCGGGCAAGGATGCATTATTGCGGAACTATTTGAATACCGCACCAGAAGCATAAAAGACATGACAGCAAGTAGAAAATACAAATATTGAACTCTGGAAGAAATGTAGGGCAAGGATGTCTGATCTGTCAGGGAGACACATCAGCAATTCAGAGAGACACATCAACAAGAAGTCAGATTCAGCAAACATAATAATATTCCAAGTTTTAATTTGTTTTCTTTGTCTGTTAAGATCAAAGCTAGAGTGATGTCCTCAATTGAAATGTAATAAGTAGTTTTAACATTTTAGGTAGTCGAAGTTGTTCAAGAAGTTTTAGCAGTTACAAACTGTTTTTGATGTATTTAAGCAAGATAGAAAGAAATAAGAAAGGTTCCGAGTTTTGGACCTCTGGAAGACTAAAGCTTTGGTACTTACTTTTCTGAGGAATTAATGAAAGAAGCATCAAGTTTCCTACAACTGTTGATGGTGATTCGTTTTTCCTGTGTCATTTTGTGTTCTTTCTTCCTGGAATGAAATGAAGTAAAGTAGTTTTTGATCTCTTAATTACATATGTGAGTAAGAGTTAAATAACCTTAATTTGTGCTCCTCCACTCCAACTCCTCTCCCTTCACACATTCTCTATGGAACTTAAAAGTAATAGATTCTATGTTTACAACATATTATTTTGAGTTTCCTCTCTCTCCATAAATTCATTCTGAAATTTAAAGTGATAGATTCTGTGTTATAGCATATCATTTTGAGTTTCTTCTACAATTCTTCTTTTCCATTCAAATATCAGCAGTTAATGGCATTGTAGAGTCTTTCATTATACCAGATTGTTAAGGGTTTTAAAGAATTAGTTTCCAAAAGGATGGAATGAAGACCACCTGATATAATTACTTTTGTGAAAAAAATTTAAAAATTTCTTTAGCATTGATTCCTTTCCAAAGCCATGGAGTTGTCTCTTAAGAAACAACAAGCTGTAAGAGGTGGCAAGAAAATATGGCAGAGTACTGAGGAGTGTCAGGTATGCACAAATGTTACTAGTGAAACAGTATGTGTTAGAGGAATCTATGAGGAAAGCAACCAAGTTCAGATAGATAACATGCAGAATGGGAGAGCGCTCAAACCACGTAACAATTCGATTCCAAGGAGGCCACAAAACCAATGGCTCAGATTTGAGCAGGGCCATAATTTGTTGGCTCTGATACCATGTTAAACCCAGATTCACACAATGGACAAAAGATAAGATAAGCATGGATGCAATATTATTCACAATGATACATATTTATCATACATTGAGGGTGACCGATGGATTCATATTCCAAGGTGACTCCTTAAAACTCTTCATCTTCCACACTAACCCTAGAAGGATTAGGTGTCCAACAGGATGGTAAATATGAAAGTGGTTATGGAAATGTTATCATATCTATAACATAAAAAGGAATAGAAGAAATGAAAGGAAATTATAAAAATTGTTGAAGTTATTGTAGCAGTAGAAAACGAGATGAAAGAAAATAAATATATTGTTTTTTATCTTACAGAGGTTGATAAAAAATCATAATCAACAATAGATAAGGTACAACTAGATGCAAAATAAGAACTAGATAAAGACAACACTTAAGATGAAGAAATATTGAATAAGTTCGCCAACGACTAGAGTAAAGTTGAAGAACATGAAAAAGCATGTAAAATATAAACTTTGGAGAAAAATGAAGAAACAGTTGATGCTACATAGATTTGAGAACAACCGACACCAACATGCAGAGGTAAAACAAGTTTTTGAATTGATATATATAAGGTGAGATGAGATTTATATTAGAAAGAAGTGGTGTTTGTGATTAAGGGGGAGTGTTGGAGTACGTTAGATTTAGATTTAGATTAGCAAGAAGGGGTGTTAGAGAGCCATAACTCTATTATGTTCTATTATATGTTATTGCGTGGTAATATTGAGTGTTTAACTGCTACAACAATCTTGTTTCCTCTTTTATCCTTCATTTTTTAACTCAACCAATGCCACAATTGTAGCCATTGGCCTATAGATAATGATAATAAAATGTTATGAGAAGAAATTTGTAAAATATGATTTAGACTTTGAAATATAGTTTTGGTAAAAAATAATGAACTTAGTCACGTAATCAATTAAAATTAAAATACCTCAAAATCGAGATAATATTTTGTGAGTGATAACACATTCAACATTGTGCTAGCTACATATTCAATAAAAAATCAACTACGTTGGGATTATGATAATAATTTGCAACTAATAAAGCATTCAACATCATTTTATTGATTGTAATTTGAGATGGAGCGAAATATAAATACTCATCGTCAAATTAGTAAATATGAAATTGGAATTCAAGAATTTATAGAGTGAATGAATAGTAAAACTTAAATATTAAATTTATCAAGTCAGGATGGAACTCCCAAATTGGGTTCATTTTCATTAATGTAAACATGATTATATAACATGGGGAGGTGTGAAATTTCGGATTCATATCTCAAGGTCACTTCCTATTCTATCTCTTCATTTTTCTTTATTTACAAATTTACAATTTTTTCACCCAATCCTTGAGAATTAGGTGTCTAACATCCCACACCCCCCATGACCCCCATAATTTGCAGGGGTGTTTGTGAGTCCAAGCATCATTATGAATGTTCCAAACTTTTCTCTTCCAAGTGTTTTGGTGAAGATATTTGTAATTTTTTCATTTGTGGAATAATGTTGTAAATTCTAATAGTTTTGGCCTCTATATGATGTTGAATCAAATGATACTTTGTGTTGATATGTTTGGTTCGATCACAAAATTTGAGATTCTTGGAAAAATTAATTGTAGAAGTATTTTCAATCTAAAGGGGAGTAGAGTTCACTTGTTTCTCTTACAAGTCTTCAAGAATTTTCCTAAGCCACACAATGTCTTTAGTTTCTTTTGTGGCTGCCACACATTCTTCCTTTGTTGTGGAACCTGCTAGAACTAATTTTTTGTATGACCTCCAAGAGATGGCTCCTAATCCAAGGCTCATAATAAAGTCTAAAGTAGACACTTTGTTTTCCTTATCTCCATCGATGTTTAAATCAGAATATCCAATTAAGCTAAAGTCATCCACCTATGTATTTTGAGTCAAAAGTATTGAGTTCCTTTTAAGTGCTTTATAACTATTTGCAGCAAAATAATGCAATTCACAAGGCTTTTGCATAAAATTGGAAAGGATTCAAATAGGAAATGAAATATCTAGTCTGGTAGTGGTGAGGTAGATATGACTTCCCACAAGTTGTACAAACTTAGTTCCATCCTCAAATTCATTTCCTTCTTTAGATGTGAGATTAAGATGTTGTTCCATTGGAGTGGACAAAGGATTGCATTCAACCATGCCAAATGTGTTCAAGAATTCTCCAATGTACTTCTTTTGAGAGAGGAATATATACCTTTGATGTTGGGTCGCTTTAATGCCCAAGTATTAGTGAAGGTGTCCCAATTTTTCATCTTAAATTCGTTCTTCAACTCTTTCTTTATGGATGCAATATACTTTTCATTGTTCCTTGTTATCAATAGATCATCTACATATACTACAATATATACAATAGTTTTTCTAACTTTATTGAAAAATAAAGTTGCATCATCAAGATTAAAGTGTTTGATATTTAATTTCAGAAGATACTCAAACAATTTTTCATACTAGGCTCATAGTGCTTATTTTAGGCCATATAAGGAAAAATGCCTCAAGCCATAATATCTAATTGTATTCATCTTCATACGATACAAAATATATAATATGATAATGAAAATACTTCATTTACTCTCACCTTGACATTTCACAGAGAGATAATGTAGGATGAGACAAAATAGGATTTGTGATCTTTAATTTTTTTTTCAACATGGAAAAAGCCAACAGAGTTGCATTAAGAAATATAGGATTGTTTACATAGTTCAATACCTTCTAGAATGTATCATAATAGACAAATTTTTAATGACATATTCCCCTCAGAAAACATAGATCTGATACCCATTCAAAACAAGTCCAAAATGTACGTCAACCACACAGTTTTCTATCTATATTATGATCTAATGAAAAATAGAAACTAAAGAGAGACTCTCTAGATTCCTCATCATGAAAAAAATATATTAAAAAAGTGAATAATTCCAACTTCCTAAATTGGTCGTTGAAGTAGGACACAGTGTTGATTTCTCCCGGTTTTTTAAGGTGTCCAACCTTTGAAAGAGCATCTACTACACCATTTTGTTCCTTGTAAATAGGCACACAATCAATCTCATGGAAGAGAACCATCATAGATCTGATTCTCTTAGCTAGAGAGGGATGGTTGTCCAAAATATGTCTTCTTGAGAGCTCATTCAATCACCACTTTAATTTTCCAAATATCTCAATATGATATATTTTTAATACATCTTTCACAAAATAGTGAACCCCATAAATCCACAAATTCAGCCCTTGTATTTGAACCAACACAACCCAAACAACTGAAATGGAAGTACATACATGAAAATATAACAATATAAGCACCACAACCACATGCATTTTGATCAAATACTCCATCAAAAAAACTAATAGGAAACTTCCTCCAAACATCCATAGGTTGGGCATTTCTCGATCTTTGGTGTTTTATTTTTGGCCCAATGTCCATATAGTAAGTGTTGATTTTCATGCACATACCAAATATATCTGCCTTTTTGTCTTCAAATAAACAAGCATGCCTACAATGCCAAATTCCCCACATGATGTAAAAAGCGAGAGTTTTGTACTCCTTATATTTCTACAGCCATCCTCTCAAACATAAATCCATTGAAGTAGGATCCCATGACACTTGGATTTTTAATAAGTTTATACGCTTGTCCAGAAAACAATTGAGAAAAGACAATTAAAAATAAGTGAGCTACATCTTCCAGATCTTGTTGGAATAATGTACATCTACCTGGCCCATGAAATCTCTAGTGACATAGGTTGTCTCATGTGAGAATTTTATTTTTCTAGACAAGTCATCCAAAGCACTTTAGTTTGTTTTGAAATTTTCAAGCCCATGTTTTATAAAACCAACCATATTCACCCTCCCCCTACTAAAGACAAGAAATAAACCTGTAAGCATCCTTTACTTGGATTTGACCCTGGATCATCATCCCATCCCATGTATACATGTCCTCGTTCTCATTTAAAGGATACCTGCCATAATAATATTGTCTCACCATTGAACAAGCATCCTCCACATTAGTAAACTTCAAATGAATCCACCCCTTATGAAGAATTTTCACCTCAAGAGGAGACTAAACAAAATGAAAAACATCCTGCAAAACCCAAGACTGAAGGGTTTGAATATTAAACCTTCGACCCTTAAAAAATCCCACTAGCGACGAGGAAGCTAAAACTCGAGCTCGCTCCATTCAAATTTTTCCACCCAAAAACAAAGTCGCACGAGGGAAAATTTCCCGACGAACGTAGCATATCTTTTTTATGCCAGACTTGAAGAAGTTAAAGCTTTTACTAGGACACATACCAGAGCAGGGTTTCATTGTATACCCGTGAGAAAGTGCAGACATAATAGAATTAACAAGGGGTTGTGTGAACAATGGATGAGAGTGATTTGGGGCAGAAGAATAAAGGATATTGTCCGACAACAAGATACTGGCCCGACTCGAGAAAATCAGTCGAGTGCCCCTATTGAAGCCCATGTCGAAACCCTCATCGCCTGAAACCCTGGAAGGACTGACAAATTGTTGGTTGTTTGAAGGAGGTATGAGAGGCTTGGAGGGACTTGAACACAAGAGCGTACCAATTGAACCAAGATTGCAACCCAGAGAGCCTTGATGGGTGTCCAAACACCAACCAAAGACTGACACATATAGGGACACATGGGGATCTATGGGGTTAGGAGGGGAATCACAGTCCATTGAGAAAAATGGGTAATCATGAGAGAAACTAGGAGTGGGGAAGAGAGAGGACCCATAGCGCAAAGGAGAGCGAGCCAAGTTTCCAAAGGAGGATACAAAAATTTCGATCACATGTGAAAGTTCAAGCTCGTAATAAACAATCTCCACCTCGTCCATAAAAATCAAAGTAAAAACATGAAACTACCAAGAAAAGACATCAACAGTGACAAAGTGAACCCAACAACAAATAATTATAGAATATATTAACCAATACCATAGTGAGAGAGGGACCATGTGATAGCCTCGAGGATAGAACATGGAAAATAGACCTTGAAGATTACAATGTCCCCCATGGAAAAAAAAACCAGGAGATCAAAAAAATTAAAGGCCACCATTAGACCCCTCTCCTTCACACCGCCTCCAAAAAGTTAAGTTCACTAACACAACAATAAAATTAAAATAAATAAATAAATAATATTATGGACATCCTTAACAACACTTTTTCCTTATTCTCACTTTTTCCAATCTTGAATTGACTTAGTTGTTGCACTATAGCAGCATCTGGCTTCCCTTCCTCTCCAATTGCTATGAACCACACATTATATCCTTCCATTAATGTTTGCAATTTAAACTTCCAATTTACATAATTGGAACCATATAGCTTATTCATCTCATTTAAAAAGGTTTCTGCAAGAGGATTAGCCATTTTGGTAAAGAAGACAAGAAATTCCCTCAGACTTCACACAATAATTAACAACTCAATCCATAGAAAAAAACTATATATATATATATATATATATATAGCACAAATTGGCTAAAATTTTTAGAAAGAAAGGAAAAAGAATGCTTATAGCCGCAAGCACAAAATCTCAACACAACACCTCAACACCATTAACTACGATAAAATACACACCATGCTTCACTCCAGGGTTTTCCTTTGCTCTTTAATCACTGCATCATTCTTATGAAGGAAATGTTTCAATAGAGCTTGAGGCTCTCAAGCTCCAGCAATCATACCCTTAATATGAACAAGCAGATGTTCCAAGCTATAAAGGTCCCAAAAAGTACCATAACATATCTCAAATAAACAGGGACACATTTATGCACAGAAAAATCATTGCAAAGAGATAAACCAAATCGTTCAACCATGATGTCTTAATGAAATCATGGCATTAGAAAGAGTTTCGAGAAAATCATAATGCAAACAAAATGAATCAAGCAGTTGGAGTTTGCACCAATTTACGGTTAAACCACCCCAAGTTAAATGGGAATTTTTCATTGACTTAGCATACACATATGATCCAAAGCTCCAGTAACAATACTAATCAAGGAATAAATTGATGCACATAATTATGTTGGCCTCTACGCGTCAAAGGAGAATTAGTTTTTTCACTGAAATTGCCACATGCATATGGGGCAATGTGAATTATTAACCAAGTGATGCAAGTTCATTGTAATTGTGGAAATTGAACTTCTAGGATGTGGGCTTTATCTTTTCTCTCTACGGGCCATGTGATGGACCAAAACATGGCGACAAGGAATTGGCATGTCACATAACCAAGTCACCAATCCCTCTTAGACCTCCTGCAACTTCTTTATGTGCCCTGATGATTCAATTGTGTTGGTGTACATGCACATAGTTAGCCTTAATTAGCTTTAGTTCAACTCTAGTTATTCCATGCGATGTGAACTTGTCTTTAGCTAGTTAACTCGAGTGCTTACATGTGATGTGCGCTTGTCTTTAGCTAGTTAACTCGAGTGCTTACATGTGGTGTGCACTTGGCTTTAGTTAGTTAACTCTAGTGCCTTCATGTGGTGCATGTTCACATTAATAGAACATAAAGCACACTTCGCTTCAGTTAGCTTTAATTATCCATAGTTATTTCATGTAGAAATAAGCTTAAATTAGTTGCTTTATGTATTGATTCTCAAACTAATATTGTTGAATCAAATTCATTCTCAATTCTAATTTTTGTTTTTCAACTCTCGCAAGTTTGTGCAATTATTCTTCAGCTAGATCCGTATTTGTGCTCTAATAATTTTACATGTTATCGGAGCTACAAGGGCTTGGAGAAGTTGCATGAACAATTTTTTCTCTGCAGAATGAAGAGCAAAGAATTGAAAATTTTTCGAAGATTTGATTTGCAGATCAAAATATTGGAGAACTGTCGCAATTGTTGCTACAGCTACAAGGTGAAAAAAATGGAGTTCTCATCTTCAACAATTCTTACTCCGTATAACTACTTCCAATTGAAGCCAAAGATTTTGCTTCACCTCAGAGGCAAAGGCTTGTATCAGATAGTTATGAATACAAAAGTTGAACCAAATTCCACCGTTGAAAAATCCAAATAATTCAACAGGATGGACGAGACTTTTGGTCTTCTAGTGTTGTCCATATCTACAACATTGTGTTTCCATGTGGACACATGCAACACTCCAAATGAGGTTTTGAAAACCTTGGAAAATTTATTTGGAAAGCAGGATGATATGTAGGCTCACATTCTCGAAAAGGAGCTAAATTCCTTAGATCCAAATAACTTTGAGAACATTCAAGGTTTCTTTACGAAATTTAAATCATTGCTTCTACAACTACATGATTGCGGGATCGATAAATCAAAACAGGGAGGTCAATTAATCCTTTATATTTTTTCTAAATTAGGCCATGAATATGTTGTTTTCATTTCTACATTTCATACAGTTAGACTTGCATCTGGAGAAAAATGGAAAATGCCCAAATTTGATGCATTTATTGAGTCTCTTATTCATGAGCAGGATAAGCTCATAAAAATGGGTTCATTAAACTCTCCAAATGCACATGCACTTGCCATGCATGAGAAAGGAAAGTCAAAATCAAAACCAAATCAACAATACAAAGGCAAAGGAAAGGCAAGATATCCAGATCCAAGAAAGGGAGGAAATCCAAAACCTCCATATGATTCTTCCAACTCCAAGGGTAAGGGAAAGAAAGGAAAATTCAAGTGTCCTTATTGTAATAGAGGTTATCATCATAAATCCTCTTACATGTAGAAGACTATTGATATGATGGCAAAGACTCTTCAGCAAAATAATCTTGGTCATCACATTCCAGAAAGTGCCAAGAAGAAGACAAAGGAAAAACCATCAGAAACAAGGGGTAATGGGCATGATTTTATTGCTCTTCATTCTACACCGCAAGAATGGATCATCGATTCAGGAGCTTCACATCACATGGCTTCTTCAAAGGAATCATTTTATTCTCTACATGCATACTTAGGACCTCCTATTCTCATGGGGGACAATTTTGCAGTTGAAGCAACTGGACAAGGAAGAGTGCAATTCGAACATGAAAGTTTTGAGAATGTCTTGCATATTCCAAGGCTTTCTGTGAATCTTCTTTCAGCTTATCATATGACACACACATGTACCGGAAGGAGATTGGAATTTACCCTGGATTCTGTGAGCATTTAGGACATGCAAACCAACGAAGATTGCATCTGACAAGGTAAATGATCAATCTCGTTTGTATACATTTTTTGATTATGTTCCTCAATAAGATTATATTTTTCTACTTACGCATGCAAATGAAGAAAGTAGGATTTGGCACGAGATATTTGGGAACTTGAATTTCAGATATATGCAGCAAATTAGCAAGCAAGGGAAGGTCAAAGGATTTTCGGCCATTGGATTTTCAAATGGTTTTTGTAATGTATGTGCTCTTGGAAAGCATCCACAAGACAAGTTCGAGAATGGGCATGCATGGAGAGCCTCTTCACCTTTGGAACTTTCATATAGTGATCTCATGGGTCCATTTCCAGTACTTTCAATGAGAAAATCAAGATATGTGTTGTCATTTATAGATGATTACACGAGATTCACTTGGGTTTACCTCTTGAAACTCAAGTTTGAAGTTTTTCAACATCTAAATATTTTCAAAGCGCATGCGGAAAATCAGTCTCGAAAACGCATCAAGATACTCCACACAGATAATGGGATGAAATATGTCAAAAATTATATCAAGAATCTTTGTAATGAAGCAGACATACATTTCCTTACGCTCCATAGAAAAATGGGGTGGCCGAAAGGAAGAATCGATCTTTGAAAGAGATGGCCAATTGCGTGTTGCATGCAAGATCTCTTTCATCAAAATTATGGGTTGAAGTTATCAATTGTGCCTCATACATCTAGAATAGATCTCCTCATAAATCTGTTATTGGGAAAAACACCTTTTAAGGCTTGGACTAGCATGCAACCTGAAGTCAATCATTTCCGCATTTTCAGATCTTGAGCATGGGCCTGCATTACTGCAGAGAAGAGAAAGGCTTTGGAGCCTCAAATAAAGCATGCATGTTTGTTGGATAATCTGATGAAGTCAAAGGGTATAGATTGCTTGATATCAACACTGAAGAGCTCTTTATTTAAAGGAGTGTAAAGTTTGACGAAGATATTTTGCATGCACCAGCAGATGAACTTGTTACCAAGTTTCCATCACCACTCATTGATGAGTATGCAGATGAAACTTCATATTTGAATTATGAGAAGATGAGCCTTTTCCTGTGACACATTTTGGACCACCTATTGTTGAACATCGATATCATACTTCCTCATGTAGTTCGAAAGATTCTTGACCACCTTCAACA
The DNA here is from genome assembly GCA_034641835.2 of Pinus albicaulis. Lineage (NCBI taxonomy): Eukaryota > Viridiplantae > Streptophyta > Pinopsida > Pinales > Pinaceae > Pinus > Pinus albicaulis. The sequence goes on along the minus strand of CM076569.1, from coordinate 165,980,911 downwards.
CAAAAATGGCATAACATGAGTGATCTCCTTGATGATCCTGCCTCTATACCTCAGTTTGAGGAATATCCACAAGCACTCTTAGCTATGGAGCCATGCATGCCCATGCATGCTTATATGATGCATGCATCTAATCCACAGACTTATGCAGAAGCAACTAGGCATCTGTAATGGGAAGCAGTAATGGATGAGGAATATAACTCTCTCATTGAGAACCAGACTTGGGATTTGGTTCCGCTACCTTCCAATCATAAACTTGTGAGGTGCAAGTGGGTTTACCGAACCAAGAAAGCAGCAAATGGCCAAGTTAGTCAATATAAGACATGGTTGGTAAAAAAAGGTTTTCAGTAGGTACATGGTGTTGATTATGATGATACTTTTGCTCCAGAGGAAAAAATGGATTCCATTCGGCTAGCTCTCTCCATTGCAGCAGCAAGAGGATGGGAGGTGCATCATATGGATGTGAAGAACTCCTTTCTTCACAATGATCTCAAGGAGGAAATATACATGGAGCAGCCATAGGGATACATGCACAATTCATCTCTAGTATTCAAACTAAAGAATTCTCTCTATAGCCTCAAGCGGGCACCTAGAGCATGGTATGCAAAGATGGATTCCTATTTGTTATCTCAAAGTTTTGTACGCTGCAAATTTGATTCCAATGTTTATTTTTTGAAGAAAATTGACTCCTTGTTGATAATAGCACACTACGTAGATAAGTTTTGATAACAGGTAGTTCAGCTTCTGTCATTACTGAGATTAGAATTGTCATAAGTGGTTTTCTATGACAGGCATGGGCTTGCTAAATTTCTTCCTTGGACTAGAGATTAATCAAAGTGGTTCCAGGATTACCATTTCTCAACTAAAGTATGCTAGAGATATTTTGGCACGATTTCACATGAGTGACTGCAAGCCAGCAGCTACACCTTTCTTATCAGGGATCAAGCTTGAGAATGGAAAAGGCACACCATTGGTTGATTTCACATTGTACCTCCAACTTGTGCGAAGTCTTCTTCATCTCACTCACTCTAGTCCCGATCTCTCATATGTCAGAGTAGTTTCCAGATACATGCAGGAGCCACATGAGTTACACTGGAAAGCTACAAAGCGCATCCTTTGATGTGTCCAGGGGACAATCACCTATATGATTCATTATGCAGCAAAATGTTCTTTGGATCTCATTGGGTTCACAAATTTAGATTGGGTTGGCAACAAAATTGATCGCAATTCCACCTCCGGTTATGTACTTAGTTTGAGATCCAACCCAATTTGTTGGTCAAGCAAGAAGTAGGTTGCCATTGCTTTCTCATCAGCAGAGGCCGAGTATATAGGAGCAATCAATGCCACTATTCAAGCCATTTGGATACAACATTTCCTATTTGAGCTTGGGATTAGTGTCCATTGTCCAACTGTCATCTGGTGCGATAATCAAAGTACGCTAAATTTTTGCAGAGATCCAATACAGTGGCAGTAGACCAAACACATCGAGATCCACATGCACTTCATGGGGGAACTCATGCACGATGGGATCATCAATCTTCAGTACCGTCCTATTTCCGAGTAGACTGTTGATATCTTCACCAAGGATTTCACTGAGTAGAAGTTTCGATTTTTGCGAGATCGTCTCGGGGTGAAGGACATGACTACCTAGCAGTAGTCTTTTCTCTTCTTTTGCATTATATTTTGCGGTGGGGTTTTCTTCCCACTGGGTTTTACCTCTTTCCTCTTTTCATGCATTGTATATGGGTACCTAAAATGGCAGTGTTGTTGGGACTCATCATTTTGCATCACACTCACTTAAGTTATGCTTAAGGGGGGGTGTTGGTGTACATGCACATAGTTAGCCTTAATTAGCTTTAGTTCAACTCTAGTTATTACATGTGATGTGCACTTGTCTTTAGCTAGTTAACTCAAGTGCTTACATGTGATGTGCACTTGTCTTTAGCTAGTTAACTCGAGTGCTTACATGTGGTGTGCACTTGGCTTTAATTAGTTAACTTTTGTGCTTTCATGTGCACATTAACAGAACATAAAGCACACTTAGGTTTAGTTAGCTTTAATTATCCATAGTTATTGCATGTAGAACTAAGCTTAATTTAGTTGCTTTATGTATTGATTCTCAAACTAATATTGTTGAATCAAATTCAATCTCAATTCTAATTTTTCTTTTTCAACTCTCTCAAGTTTGTGCAATTATTCTTCAGCTAGATTCGTATTTATGCTCTAATAATTTTACAAACTGGAAAACATCAAAGCATGGAGAGCAGTCTACCACCATAAAGCAAGAAATTTACCACCAAGTAGTTGTCAACCAATATGAGAGGGCCTTGCCTCTCCATCAATGGATCTCTGTAGACAACGACTCTCTCCTCCTCCTGTGGCTCGACTTATTCAAACACACTCAACAGCCTCTACACACTAGTGGTCTATCACACAACAAACTCAACCACACCACATACAAACTCAGCTCCAACCTTGAGCTCTCATACAAACACAAAAAATAAAAGACAAAGTATTAAAGAAGAGAGATGCGGCTCTTAGATGAGGCAAAACTCAACCTCCAAATTGCCTGCACTCACAACTTGATTTTTTCATCTAAAAAACATATACATTTATACGATTACAAATTAGTTGAGGAGTTTGAACAATATCCTCAGTCATAAATAAGATCTAAAATCTAATTAAAACACACAAATATCTAATAATAATAGAATCTAAAATTCTCCACATTTATCCATTATTCTAAATTTTTATCCTTCTTATTATATAAAAGCTCAAATGGTTTAGAATTAGTTTTTTTTTAAACACTTAAATCAATTGGTTTTTAATTAAATATTTGTTTAATTAAAAATATATATTTAAGAAATAGGCTCGATATTTTTGTTATAAATATATTCAATTAAAGGAATGTTGAAATCATTTTGGATTAACACGTGGAAACATTAATTAATATGATTTGTATTATTTTTATTCCATTAAAAAGGCTTAAAATAATTTGTATTATATTCATATATAACTAAGTAAATAAAAATAACTTTCATTTCTATTTAATTACAAATAAATAAATAAAATTATTTTAAATTATTTAAATTTAAATTTTTTTGATCTTCTGGTTCAATAATAATATTTTTGTTATAAATATATTCGATTAAATGAATGATGAAATCATTTTGGATTAACATGTGGAAACAGTAATTAATATGATTTGTATTATTTTTATTCATCAAAAAATGTTTAAAATAATTTGTAATAATTTGTATTATTATTATATATAGCTAAGTAATTAAAAATAACTTTCACTTTTATTTAAATACAAATAAATAAATTAAATTATTTAAATTTAAATTTTTTGATCTTCTTGTTCAATAATAATTGTAATTAGTTAAAGAGAATTTTAATATTTAATTCATACTAATTTAAACCTTCCGAGTGGAAAAAAAAACTTTATAAATTAAAGAAATTAAAGAAATCTTTATACTTTCTTAAAAAAACCGTATATTCTTAAGTTGCAAGTTAAAATAAGGCGCATATGGTATTGCAAAATCGTTGATTAAGCACACCAAAATTTGGATAAATAATTACATTGAGAACATGAGGGAGTTCTTTTATAAAAAATGTGAACTTAGTTTATCCTATTATATGTAACTATATAAAATTACAAAACTATCTTAGATGGTCCATAGAGAGATGATTTAATCATATATGGTATGAAAAATGCAATCAACCTAAATTCATTATTTGAAAGAAGTTGATAAATGAATATATTTGGGTATGGTTTTATGTTATAATTTTATTTAAGCAATAAAAAATATGTACGGATAAATTTTATAGCAATTAAAGTTCAATAATAATTATAATTTAATTATAATTAGTTAAAGAAAATTTTATTATTTAAGCTAAATTAATTTAAACTTTGCAAGTGAAAAAAAAACTTTATAAATTAAAGAAATCTTTATACTTTGTTAAAAAAAACCCTCAACTGTAATTAGTTAAAGGGAATTTTATTATTTAAACCAAACTAATTTAAACTTTGCAAGTGGGAAAAAAAAACTTTATAAATTAAGGAAATCTTTATACTTTAAAAAAAAAAACTTATATTCTTACGTTGCAAGAAAATTGAAATAAGGTACATATGGAAAACCCTATATTCTTACGTTGCAAGAAAATTGAAATAAGGTTCATATGGAAAACCCTATATCCTTACGTTGCAAGAAAATTGAAATAAGGCACATATGGTATTGCAGAATCTTTGATTAAGCACACCAAAATTTTGATAAATAATTACGTTGATAACATGAGGGAGTTCTTTTATAAAAAAAATGTGAATTAAGTTTATCCTAACTATATAAAATTACAAAACTATCTTAGATGGTCTATAGAGAGATGGTTTAACAATATATGGTATGAAAAATGCAGTCAACCTAAATTCATTATTTGAAAGAAGTTGATAAATGAATACATTTGGGTAGGATTTTATGTTATAGTTTATTTAAGCAATAAAAAATATGTACAAATAAATTTTATAGCAATCAAAAGTAAATGTAAATTATGGTGGTCAAAATACTTTTTAATGTATTTAAACAAAAGTAAATATGATGTATTGTATCGGTTTCCTCTGCTTTATTCTCAACCCAGATTGACTATTAGAACGTTGCCTACATCACTCCTCAGGTTTTGTTTGGGATAATTCGTTACCTCCAGTAGAATTGTTAGCATCAAAGAGAACCAAGAGAGACGGTGGTGTTTAAAGACATCCTTATTGTGTTCCTAGTGGCAATTGAGACGAATTAACATTGATACTCCTCAGGTTTTGTCTGGGATAATTTGTTACCTCCAGTAGAATTGTTAGCACCAAAGAGCACCAAGAGAGATGGTGGTGTTTAAAGACATCCTTATTGTGTTCCTAGTGGCAATTGAGATGAATTAACATTGATATTTCCAGCCTTTAAATAGGCTTCAGCGAAGCTGAATACCATGGGAAAAACCATAGATTCCCATATACCTAGAGCCCCAAACCAACAATAACTTGACCGAGTCAAGTTTTTTCAAACAACCCTAACAGAAATAAATATTCATTGTACAAAAATACAAACACTATTTGTAGTGTTGGAGGGGTGTCCACACGCCACATCTCTAACTGTTTGTCATTGAGGTTTCTTTTTCTCAACTAGATAGTGTTTGTCCTTTGATTAATTGTTTACTCAGAGTTTTCAATATTTTGATGGTGGTGGTAATAACTTCCCTAGTAAGCCATTAAATTGGTGTGAGAGATGATGATTTTCTTTGTTTTTGGATTTTTTTACACTTAGCTAAACACATGATTGGATCACCCATTATGGATTCAATAGGGTAGAAGCTAGATTTTGTTGTTCAAGGGTGAATTTGATTGCTATTTCAAATCATGTTTATTGGACTAATATGCTTAGTAACATTTACTTAGACTAAGCCTCAAGGGTTAGCTCAACTGGCTGAGTTTATGTTGCTAAGTACCTCGCGAATCGGGAGGTCACAAGGTCAATTCTCGCTGACGCCCTTGGGGTTAGGCCCTTCTAGTTTGGCCGGTGAGATGTTATTCCCTTCGGGGTTGATCTGCCCAGATATTCCTATGGATTGCAACCACCCAGTGCCCATGAACCACCATAAAAAAGAAACATTTACATTTAATGTTGGATATTTGGTTTACTGCATCACACGTCACAACTATCATCATGTTGGATATGTGGATGTGGAACATTTCTTCACTTATATGCATTCTTTTAAGTAACAATGTCAGGTCATAATATATATAATTATGTATATTTATATAAATTAATATTTATTAAACATTAATTCATAAAAAATAAAGGTTAGAATTTGATGCATTATATGGATTAATGAAAATGTCTCTGAATGAAAATAAATTTGTAGAAAATTCCCAAATGAAATTGTGTATGGAACATAAAGTATCTAAATGTCAATTGGAATGTGTATATGGGCCATGGAGAGATACAATGTTAAGAAGAATTATTGAGCTTTGATAGTTGGAAAATTATTTTTCTTAATCCCTTGAAATTATTTATGTCTCTTAGAAAGTATTATTAATGTGTATGGAGTCTTCTAGGTTATGTTAGGTGGAGAATTCAAACAAAAGTGTTTTTGAATATGTTAAATTTTTAAATTCAAGAAGTTTAAGTTTCTATTTTCAAACCAAATTATAAGTTTTTGTTTGGATGTATGCATCAAGGTATACCTATTAATGAGGTCTTTGTAAATATTTAATGTACTTGAGAATGATTGAATGAAGTATAAATTGTAATTGGTAATTGAGAAATTTTGATAATAAAAAGTCTAAAGAAGAAAGAGAACATTTTAAACACAATGCTATGTATTTAGTTGAATAATATTTAGTGTTGGAATGTACAAAGTTATAACAACAATAAATCAAATTTGAATTATGTGTATGTTGTCATACTAGATTTGATACAAATAAAATATTTTATAAATTGTAGTAAACAATGTACTGGTCTTTTACAGTTTGTTTCTAATTTTAAATATGTCCAAGGAGGAGTGTAAAATTTTGAGCTTTATATGAAATCCTTTCTCATTGGTTATGGGAGTTGCAACAATGGTGACTAACTCCTTGGAAAATCAAGTGTTTTTTATTCAACCTTCATTTATTTTTACTATTTTTTTACTATTTTTTATACACATGTATTATGATAAAATTATGTTATGTTCATAACCTATTTTCTTTTTCCTTCATTTAGTTTTATAGAAAAGAAATATAGTTATTTTTATACTTTCTCTTTGTGTTGGTCCCTTTTTGTTTCATGTTGTTCGAGCTTCTTAGCACCTGGGGTGTCATAAGATCTTCAATTTTGAATTTGTGTGAGGATGTTTGCACTACATTTAATATTATTGGGTAGAAGCTTAGTCTATAACTCTTTAAAATTAGATTTTGGGGGCACCATCCAAATCTTATTTAAAAATCATGATATGAATAATATATACATTAAGAGATAATTTGGTCAAAAATCTATATTTCAATATATATTATGTAAAATTTGGCTCCAATTACAAGATATGTGATTTTACAATACTTGCTTGAATGATACTAGTTACAACTATATTGGTTAGCATGTTTATTATTATGGATTTTTTTTAATACTATTTTGGCTATTTTTCTATACTAAAAAATTGTGTGGTTCAAACCTAGAGAAGATGAGAAAACTATAATGGTAAAATTTAAATATAACATGCAAAGAAATTAATGCTCATGAATTTTCTTAAAAGATAAAATGAAAGGCATGAAAAACACACATTGATTGTCAAATTTTCATTTGATAAACAAATGGGATGTGAAATTCTAGACTAGATAAGGGATTGAGTCAGGCATGGCATAGGAATGAAAACCAAAATAGTAAATATTATTAGGTGTTAGGTTTAGAGACTAACATTACATGGGAAGAGTGTGGTCTAATTGGAATGAGTTTTCTAGTATTATCATTCGATTTCACATGTTTCATTCATAAACACCAACTATTGATATGGTATAGATTTGGTAAATGATAAATCTATTAAATTTTGTGAATTATAAACAACTAAATATCAAATTAATGTTTTGAAAATTCTTATTCATGTAAATGTTTAGGTCTCAATTTTATGTCCACCTTCTAAAGACATTTTTGGAATTATTGACATCTTAATTTTATATCTATTTGTCAATATATTTTTGGATGGAAAAAAAGTTTTATGTATAGGAAAATTTTAGGTTTAATATTAATCTACTCACCACTAAAATGATTGTAGCTAAAATAGACAAAGTCAATGTTTTTAGTGAGTTTATGTTATCCAAGAAAAATAAAATTTCATTTTATGTTATTTTATTATTGATTTTTTAGTTCAAATAATATTTTATAAACAATATTCCTATTAATCAAATAAAAATATAATATCTTGAAAATTATTATGATATATATATATATATGGAAAATTATATTTTTTAAACTCTGGAGTACTCTACTATGCTAATAAATAGGTCCCACTTCCTATCTTTTCCCAAGGAAATAATGTTACCTACGTCAATGGATTATATAAAACATTTAAATGTCTGAAACAAACTAATCAACATTTATGTCTGAAATAAACTAATCTTTAGCTTTGGCTTGTCTGAGTTATGAGTCTGTGAAGCGAGGATTCATGTAGGTATCTAGTTGATTGTGCGGATGCTGACTACTATGTATTGGTGGGATTCATCCTCTTCCACATTTTCTTCCATGTAATTCACATGTCCATAGGCTTCTTCGAGAATCAATGCTCTTCAAAGAAACGCGCATTCACATGCACACCATCAGAGACTCGCATGTCCATAGGCTTCTTCGAGAATCAATGCTCTTTAAAGAAACGCGCATTCACATGCACACCATCTCGTCTCTGATAGCACTGCTTAATATGCTTTTTCCAAACCGTTTGCATTTAATCTGTTTTTTCCTAGGCTTCTTCAAGTGGGTGCAAGGCATGGCTTTGTCACTGTTCGATGATTGTGCATAAATTTCACTCTTTGTGGTTGCATAAATTTATCTCCATTTACAGTAATAACAAGAGTACGAAACCTGCCAATAAATCGTAAAGGCTCCTACAAAGAAGTATAGGATTGCTTCTGCCACAACAATTTTGAAACTTTCATCAAACTTTAGTGCAATATTACTATATTTACTAAAAATTTTGTGCTGGAGAAGTTTCGTAAGAGTATATGGGGAAAAGAGTTGGATAGAAAGAAAAAGTATTATGTTCACGAATTCAACTCTACTTGTGATCTCCAACAAAAAGAATACATTGAAGCTAGCATTCTGTGGAGAGCAAAAGTTCTTATTGCTCAATTAAGAACTAACTCACATCAACTTCGGTGTGTAACGGGACGGTGGAAGAGACCTAAAGAAGCTTGGGAAGAAAGGGTATGTACTTCGTGCATTTTGGGGGCAGTGGAATCAGAAAAAAATTTCATTTTGGAATGTGACGCTTTCAGAGACATCAGGGACAATTACCGCAGTATGTTAGCATGAATTCCATGGCAGTCTTTTCAGTGAGAGAATTGTTAGAAAGTTGGGTCAGCTCATCATTAATTTGAGTAAGAAAAAGATTGAATTACAGAAGGCAAAAAACAAGAAAGCTGGTGGTCCCATAGACTATTTTTAATCTCTTAAACATTAAATTATCATTCATTCTAACTTGCATAATATGCCACATGTTGAAAGCATTGCATCAAGGTAGACTCACCATTTACTATGCTTTTAGAATGACTATGTATAACATGGAGTTTAAAAAGAATTTAGATACCTTTAACAGTGATAATCTATCACACACAATGGACACCCTTGGGTAGATTGCAGATTTAGTGATTGTTGAGAGGCCAAAGAATTGACCTTTCTCCTTCTTTAGAGTTATTACCGAAATCTGCAACAAACCTATGTTCATGACACCCAATACAGATTCTCTGAATGATTAGATTTGTTACTCTTCACTTTTAAATACCAAACAGAAAAAGAGAGATACGAATTCCAAAACTCTAAACATTCTGAGCAAAACCTCAAAGATATAACCAGCTTGTGACTCTATTTTGATTAATTTGCCCATAGAACAGCAACATATGCTGATTTGTAGAGGGCTATGGCTGCCACTATGTTTAGTAAATGTTTTCATTGTAAGACCTGGTTTGGTTTCTTCATGTGATAAGCATGACTTCTTCATTCAATTGGTGGCACAACTTCTCCAGTACTACCCCACCTCCCAACCGCAGTTTGGGACATCCAGAGGCATCCAATTCAGTCAACGACCGCAAATGTTCAGCACCTTCCAACTCTTCTATTTCATCGCACCAACGAACATCTAGCAGTCGGAGCTTTGACAGCTGCGCCAATCCTCGTATGCTTTTCAGCTTCACACATTCAGATGCCCTCAACTCCTCCAATGAAACCAATGTTTGAACACTGGGCAGCTCCTCAACTTCTCTGCACTGGCTGATGTACAGTATTTGAAGTTTTGCAAGATCACCGAGCCCGTCTATTTTCCTCAAGCTAGAACAACCCAACAATTGCAGTTTTAGGAGTGTGTTTGGCAATGTTCCAACCTCCACCAGATCACTGCAAAACCCGACGAAGAGATGCTGAAGGTTGGGACAAACAGCATGAAGAAATGATTCCTCCTCCTCCTCCGACCATACTTCTGTGTTTAGTACTCCGAAGTCTTCACTGCAAGAGAAAAACATCTCAGACTCTTCGTCAATGGAAAATCCCAACTCTCTCTCCCCTGTTTCTCTTTCTCCTTCAGCCCTTTTAAAGGGAAGTTCCCGTAACGGACATCCAACTACTGTCAATTTAGTCAACTGAGACAACAGCGCAACGGACTCGGGCAGCCATTTCAATTTGTTGCAGTTGAAGAGACTCAATTCCTTCAAGTTCCTCAAGTCACCGAGTGAACGCGGCAGCATTTCCAGAAAAGGGCTTCCTAATACTAGAAGCTCCAAATCCCTTAGGTTTCCAATGGTGCTCGGCAATTCTTTTAAAGCTGTAGCCCGCAAATCCAATTTTTTGAGGTAGCATTGTTCTGTGGCTTGGGAGGGCAATACTTCAATTTTTTCACAGTGGGAGAGATCCAGGTGTTCAAGGTTGATGATATCTCCAAGAGTTTCGACAGAAATGGTTAAGTCACAGCAATAGTGTAGATCAAGATACTTAAGCCGAATTAAATTTCCGAAGGAGGTTGGGAGCATTTGCAAATTCGATGCGTAAGACAGATCGATGTGTTCAAGGTTTGTTAAATTCCCGAAGCAATCTGGCAGGAAGTTGGAACTTCAATTGTGAACAGCCGACTAACTTCAAAGTCTTCAATGACCGCAGATGACAGAATTCGTCTGGCAATTTTTCCAGATCGGAGAAACTCTGTCTTAGTAAATTTCTGACAGAAATCACTTCCAGGAGCTTCAGCTGCCCTATGGACTCTGGAAACTTTGAAAAGGGACCAGTAATCTCCAGCTCCCGCAACTGCAAAGGTGCCTGCAAAATGTTCATTTCTTTCAACTACAATAAAGATGTGAATGATTCTTATAGCTAAAACCCTTCATGTTCGTTTGAAATCCTGTTAATAGCGAATAAACACAGTTTTTATCGACAAATTTGCAGCTACCTGTGATTCGCGTAGACAATGTTTTCAGTTCGCTCCTGCCACTTTCAAAACCCTTAAATTTTGCATGGGAATCCAAAAAGGCAGGGAAGAGTAGGGATACTTGTAGCAGCGGAGCCATATGAGAGGGACGGTACCCTCCTCAAATGTGTTCCAAGTGACCATCTTCAGTATCCAGGGTTGTAGCTTTCTCATACCAATACGGCCATAATGTGTATTGTATGATCTGAGTGAGGCAAAGTTTTCATAATCATCAACATCACGATTATCAGCAGAGCCGTCCTAATTCCCCACAATTCGGATCTGTCCTGTTCATTTTCATAAAAATCACCAAGGATTAACATAGAAACTAATTACTTTGTGACACAATGACTTCTACCGATTAATGTTGAAGGTTTGAGTGATTGGGCCACTCTGAATGCTTCACCAACAGATCCATCCCTGTGGGATACCAAAACCAATGTGGCACAGCGATCTTTCTTCCCATATCTCTAAGGGAATCATCCATTTGTATCTTATTTTCATTGTCTACATCCACAAGGCACTTGCTTTCAAGATTCTGAAACCTCGCCAAACTTTTCCAGCCCGATCCGTCCCATTTTCTTATTGCAGTATCCTTGTCTTCTTTTATGAAAAAACAGGCAATATCCAAGAACATATGCTGTTCCTCTCCTCTCAGAGCGTCATAACTAATTCTGAGTCTGTCCATTGGGTTAATTGTCCGTTGGAGTTTATCCAGTTGGTCTTCCCAGTAAAGCTTGCGATTGTTTCCATAAAGAAGTGCCCCGAACACTTTGAGATATAGAGGCAATCCATTGCAAGAACTTACATATTTATGTACGAGATGTTTAAAGCCTGGAAATGGATTGGGCTGGCGGAAGGCATGCCAGCAGAAAAGCTCTCTGGAATGCTGTATATTAAGCCCAGTCAAATGATAAATGGATGCCTCTGGTACGCCTGACCTGAGGAGGACATCCTTATGCTTGGATGTAATCAAAACTAAGCTATCAAAGTGAAGTACATCTATAGCGGGCAAAATTGCATGTAGTTGATCCACATGATCTATGTCATCTAAAACCAAGAGAGCGTGAGAAGATGAGAGATATCCCTTGAGTATCTCCCTCCATCAACGCTTTCTATATCATGGTCTACAAGACTCAAACCGACAAGAAGATTTCTCTGCAAAGACGGTAAGGAGTTTCTAGCGCCATATTCTCGCACCTCATAGAGAAAGCAGGACTTGCAGTACTGTGGACTCTTCCTATTGAAGAGTTCTTTAGCTAAGGTTGTCTTTCCTACTCCACCAACCCGCACTATTCCCACAACCTGAGGTTTTCCACGGTGCTGCTCCTGCTGCAATAGAACTTTGTTTTCAAAATCATTCACCGTTTCATCCAAGTCAATGTTTGTAGTGAGTTTATGTTATCCAAGAAAAATAAAATTTCATTTTATGTTATTTTATTATTGATTTTTTTAGTTCAAAGTAATATTTTATAAACAATATTCCTATTAATCAAATAAAAATATAATATCTTAAAAATTATTATGAAATATATATATATAATTGGAAAATTATATTTTTTAAACTCTGCAATACTCTACTATGCTAATAAATAGGTCCCACTTCCTATCTTTTCCCAAGGAAATAATGTTACCTACTTCAATGGATTATATAAAACATTTAAATGTCTGAAACAAACCAATCAACATTTATGTCTGAAAAAAACTAACCTTTAGCTTTGGCTTGTCTGAGTTATGAATCTGTGAAGCGAGGATTCATGTAGGTATCTAGTTGATTGTGCGGATGCTGACTACTATGTATTGGTTGGATTCATCCTCTTCCACATTTTCTTCCATGTAATTCACATGTCCATAGGCTTCTTCGAGAATCAATGCTCTTTAAAGAAACGCGCATTCACATGCACACCATCAGAGACTCACATGTCCATAGGCTTCTTCGAGAATCAATGCTCTTTAAAGAAACGCGCATTCACATGCACACCATCTCGTCTCTGATAGCACTGTTTAATATGTTTTTCCAAACCGTTTGCATTTAATCTGTTTTTTCCTAGGCTTCTTCAAGCGGGTGCAAGGCATGGCTTTGTCACTGTTCGATGATTGTGCATAAATTTCACTCTTTGTGGTTGCATAAATTTATCTCCATTTACAGTAATAACAAGAGTACGAAACCTGCCAATAAATCGTAAAGGCTCCTACAAAGAAACAAGTTACTTCACACAACAATTGAAACTTCATCCTAGCTTTAGTGCAATATTACTATATTTACTAAAAATTTTGTGTTGAAGTTTTTGTAAGAAGTATATGGGGAAAGAGTTGAAAAGAAAAGTATTATGTTCACGGATCTACTTATGATTCCAACAAAGAATACATTGAAGCTAGCATTCTGTGGAGAGCAAAAGTTCTTTTTGCTCAATTAAGAACTAACTCACATCAACTTCGGTGTGTAACGGGACGGTGGAAGAGACCTAAAGAAGCTTGGGAAGAAAAGGTATGTACTTTGTGCATTTTGGGGGCAGTGGAATCAGAAAAACATTTCATTTTGGAATGTGACGCTTTCAGAGACATCAGGGACAATTACCGCAGTATGTTAGCATGAATTCCATGGCAGTCTTTTCAGTGAGAGAATTGTTAGAAAGTTGGGTCAGCGCATCATTAATTTGAGTAAGAAAAAGATTGAATTACAGAATGCAAAAAACAAGGAAGCTGGTGATCCCATAGACTATTTTTAGTCTCTTAAACGTTAAAATATCATTCATTCTAACTTGCATAATATGCCACATGTTGAAAGCATTGCATCAAGGTAGACTCACCATTTACTATACTTTTAGAATGACTATGTATAACATGGACTTTAAAAAGAATTTAGATACCTTTAACAGTGATAATCTATCACACACAATGGACACCCTTGGGTAGATTGCAGATTTAGTGATATTGTTGAGAGGCCAAAGAATTGACCTTTCTCCTTCTTTAGAGTTATTACCGAAATCTGCAACAAACATGTTCATGACACCCAATACAGATTCTCTGAATGATTAGATTTGTTACTCTTCACTTTTAAATACCAAACAGAAAAAGAGAGATACGAATTCCAAAACTTTAAACAGTCTGAGCAAAACCTCAAGGATATAACCAGCTTGTGACTCTATTTTGATTAATTTGCCCATAGAACAGCAACATATGCTGATTTGTAGAGGGCTATGGCTGCCACAATATTTAGTAAATGTTTTCATTGTAAGACCTGGTTTGGTTTCTTCATGTGATAAGCATGACTTCTTCATTCAATTGGTGGCACAACTTCTCCAGTACTACCCCACCTCCCAACCGCAGTTTGGGACATCCAGAGGCATCTAACTTGAGCTCAACGACCTGAAATGTTCAGCACCTTCCAACTCTTCTATTTCATCACCTTTAATATCTAGCAGTCGGAGCTTTGACAGCTACGCCAATCCTCGTATGCTTTTCAACCTCCACATTCGGATACCTCAGCTCCACTCAGTAAACCAATGTTTCAACACTGAGCAGCTCTCAACTTCTCTGCACTGGCTGATGTACAGTAATTGAGAAGTTTTGCAAGATCACCGAGCCCGTCTATTTTCCTCAAGCTAGAACAACCCAACAGTGCAGTTTTAGGAGTGTGTTTGGCAATGTTCCAACCTCCACCAGATCACTGCAAAACCCATTGAAGATGCTGAAGGTTGGACCGGCAGCATGAAGAAATGATTCCTCCTCCTCCTCCGACCATACTTCTGTGTTTGTACTCCGAAGTCTTCACTGCGAGAGAAAAACATCTCAGACTCTTCGTCAATGGAAAATCCCAACTATCTGCCCCCTGTTTCTCTTTCTCCTTCAGCCCTTTTAAAGGGAAGTTCCCGTAACGGACATCCAACTACTGTCAATTTAGTCAACTGAGACAACAGCGCAACGGACTCGGGCAGCCATTTCAATTTGTTGCAGTTGAAGAGACTCAATTCCTTCAAGTTCCTCAAGTCACCGAGTGAACGCGGCAGCATTTCCAGAAAGGGGCTTCCTAATACTAGAAGTTCCAAATCCCTTAGGTTTCCAATGGTGCTCGGCAATTCTTTTAAAGCTGTAGCCCGCAAATCCAATTTTTTGAGGTAGCATTGTTCTGTGGCTTGGGAGGGCAATACTTCAATTTTTTCACAGTGGGAGAGATCCAGGTGTTCAAGGTTAATGATATCTCCAAGAGTTTCGACAGAAATGGTTAAGTCACAGCAATACTGTAGATCAAGATACTTAAGCCGAATTAAATTTCCGAAGGAGGTTGGGAGCATTTGCAAATTCGATGCATAAGACAGATCGATGTGTTCAAGGTTTGTTAAATTCCCGAAGCAATCTGGCAGGAACTTCAATTGTGAACAGCCGACTAACTTCAAAGTCTTCAATGACCGCAGATGACAGAATTCGTCTGGCAATTTTTCCAGATCGGAGAAACTCTGTCTTCGTAAATTTCTGACAGAAATCACTTCCAGGAGCTTCAGCTGCCCTATGGACTCTGGAAACTTTGAAAAGGGACCAGCAATCTCCAGCTCCCGCAACTGCAAAGGTGCCTGCAAAATGTTCATTTCTTTCAACTACAATAAAGATGTGAATGATTCTTATAGCTAAAACCCTTCATGTTCGTTTGAAATCCTGTTAATAGCGAATAAACACAGTTTTTATCGACAAATTTGTAGTTACCTGTGATTCGCGTAGCCACAATGTTTCCAGTTCGCTCCCTGCCACTTTCAAAACCCTTAAATTTTGCATGGGAATCCAAGAAGGCAGGGAAGAGTAGGGATACTTGTAGCAGCGGAGCCATATGAGATTGGGACAATGCACCCTCCTCAAAATGTGTTCCAAGTGACCATCTTCAGTATCAAGGATTTGTAGCTTTCTCATACCAATACGGCCATAATGTGTATTGTATGATCTGAGTGAGGCAAAGTTTTCATAATCGTCAACATCACGATTATCAGCAGGAGGAGCCGTCCTAATTCCCCACAATTCGGATCTGTCCTGTTCATTTCATAAAAAGTACCAAGAGTTAACATAGAAACTAATTAGCACTGACACAATGACTTCTACTGATTAATGTTGAAGGTTTGAAGGTTTGAGTAGTGGAGCACTCACGAATGCTTCGTCCAACAGATCCATCCCTGTGGGATACCAAAACCAATGCGGCACAGCGATCTTTCTTCCCATATCTCTAAGGGAATCATCCATTTGTATCTTATTTTCATTGTCTACATCCACAAGGCACTTGCTTTCAAGATTCTGAAACCTCGCCAAACTTTTCCAGCCCGATCCGTCCCACTTTCTTATTGCAGTATCCTTGTCTTCTTTTATGAAAAAACAGGCAATATCCAAGAACATATGCTGTTCCTCTCCTCTCAGAGCGTCATAACTAATTCTGAGTCTGTCCATTGGGTTAATTGTCCGTTGGAGTTTATCCAGTTGGTCTTCCCAGTAAAGCTTGCGATTGTTTCCATAAAGAAGTGCCCCGAACACTTTGAGATATAGAGGCAATCCATTGCAAGAACTTACATATTTATGTACGAGATGTTTAAAGCCTGGAAATGGATTGGGCTGGCGGAAGGCATGCCAGCAGAAAAGCTCTCTGGAATGCTGTATATTAAGCCCAGTCAAATGATAAATGGATGCCTCTGGTACGCCTGACCTGAGGAGGACATCCTTATGCTTGGATGTAATCAAAACTAAGCTATCAAAGTGAAGTACATCTATAGCGGGCAAAATTGCATGTAGTTGATCCACATGATCTATGTCATCTAAAACCAAGAGGGCGTGAGAAGATGAGAGATATCCCTTGAGTATCTCCCTCCCTTCATCAACGCTTTCTATATCATGGTCTACAAGACTCAAACCGACAAGAAGATTTCTCTGCAAAGACGGTAAGGAGTTTCTAGCGCCATATTCTCGCACCTCATAGAGAAAGCAGGACTTGCAGTACTGTGGACTCTTCCTATTGAAGAGTTCTTTAGCTAAGGTTGTCTTTCCTACTCCACCAACCCCCACTATTCCCACAACCTGAGGTTTTCCACGGTGCTGCTCCTGCTGCAATAGAACTTTGTTTTCAAAATCATTCACCGTTTCATCCAAACCAGTTGGATATTTGGCTACTTTCAAGACCGTTCTTTTCACTTTCTTTGACACATGTTGAACTACCTTATCTAGCAACTCCCCCTGGTCGCTGGTAATTTACAAGAAAATAAGTAGAACAAATCAGAAATATATATATAAAAAATGAAAGGAATACCTTCAGAGAAGGTTGAGTCCTCACCCATTACATTCTTCTAGCTCGAAACCGCTTATGTCTGCAACACGAGAAAGAGCTGCTCTCCAGGATTCAATAGTGGCGGAGTTGAATCGCGGCTTCTCTTCATCAGTTCGAGAGTCGTGTACTTTCTTCTTTTCTAATTTGTGGAGGGCTTTAGCATATACTCCATTTTCTCCCCGAGTCCTTCGAAGGTGAAAAGGCTTCACATCATAGAAGACGGGAATAATGGTTGCTCCCGACTCCAACATTTGGACCAGTTCCTGTAAACACCATTTTGAATCTGCATATCCTGCCGAGAAAATGGCAACATGGACCGAGGCCGTTCGGATCGCTTCTTCTATTTGAGAAACCAAACGATCTCCCTTTTGCAATTCGTGCTGGTCCAAAAAGACTTTGAATCCATGTAAACGAAGGCGACGGTAGAGCAAACTGGCGAATGTTTTCTTTACATCGGGTCCCCGATGATTTATGAAAACATCGTAACAGTAATTGTTGTCAGGCAAAGCAACCGGGGCGGAGGAGGAGGCGTCGATTGCAAAGGCAAGGTTATTGTAATTCGGAGGAAGGCGACTTTCACTTACAGCTGCAGGGTAATTCCGGGGGAATGGGATTGCTGGGGCTGGGTATGCCATTGCCAATTAGACAGTAGACTATAGAGATAGTTCAGGGCTTTAGTTGCAATAATCCATTGCAATCTGATAATTCAAATTGACACAGATCACTCTTCTCACATAGCAATGGATGGACAATAAAGTGATTTCTCACTTTCCACCTGTAGAATTCATGGATGCATCTATTTCACAGAGCGACCAGCAACTAGCAAAAACAATTTCTTAATCACACCCAACCGCGCCATTACCCTTCCGACTTTTCCAGGTAGGATTCATTAATTCAGCAGAGTAGAAGACAACCCATCAACAACCCTATCGTCTGCAATCAGTTCCCTATATCTTTGAATTTATATGCCAATACAAATCCACAAACATAGCAGAGTAGATATTGTTAGCTTATTTGGAGGTTGCAGTTTCTATCTTTATCAATTGCGGAAATTTGGTCATGTTACAAGATTTCCATCGTGATAATTAGGATTAGACAGTGGGCAATGCACTTGGCTGCACATTCACGCGGTCAACATTGTTTTTTTGTCAGAGGGTTGAAAGCAGAAACACTGAAAACGAGTGCCAAATATTTTAAGAAATCGTACCTTTCATGACGTGAATGTCGTTTCTATTGCTAATGTCTGTTGAATTAAGGGCCAAAGAATGTGATTAATCCCTGGAAAAGATATCAACGAAATATTGTGCAGGCTACAACTGTTCCTGGATCAAATTCTGCAAAAGATTCCATGGAAAAATATAAGTGCAGTACATAAGTATATCAATGTTGTTCAACCCGTGCACACCGGGCAAGAAAAATGGGCAGCGCAAAAAATTATTGCAGTACATGAGTTTATCAATGTTAAACCTTGTAGACCGGCCTTCTTGGCAACACATAACCAGCCAGCCATAGGGCATTTAATGCCGCGATGGTGGCCCTTTCACCATACATGGACATGGCTGGGCATTCGGATGGCATATGCGGGCGGAGGGACGTTCTGGACTCTTTCTGCCGTGTACACCTTGTTGGCCATGATGAATATATTTTGTTGGACGTTCTTGACTCTTTCTGATGGCAGTCATTAGATAATATTTTTTTTTTTAATTTTGTTGGTCGTTCTTGACTCTTTCTGATGGCAGTCATTAGATAATATTTATTTATTTATTTATTTTTATATTTGGTTGGTCATGAATATTAATCAATTATTGTATTAATATTATAATTCCAGTACTGGGTTGAACAACTTTAATAGGAAATAGTTCAAAACAACTATCATAGTAGAAAACTTCTAATTGAGGGTTAAAAGGCAATAAGTTCATAATTATGCTATTAGTAACAATCAAATTTGGTGAAAAAATTATTACATGTAAGAAATAAGAAGAGAAAAAATGTATAAATTGGATTCATTTTCATGTATTTGTGTTGATATTTTTGGGGCTCATGATCTCTTGTACCAATAGATCCTCTAGTACTAGCACTTAGGCATAGTGGAAAACTTGTTTTAAAGGGCTAAAATGCGATAGGTTGATAACTATGCTATTAATAACAATGAAAGGTTGAAAATTTATTTCATATACACAATAGCAATAGCACAAAGGTAGAAGTTAAAACTTAGTTGCATGCATGTGTATGTTGATATTTCTTGGGACATTTTGTACCAATAGATCCTCTTGTAATCTCAATAGTTCTTTAAATAGCTCCAATGATGGATCAAGAGCACTAGCACATTCAAAAATTTGTGGCTATGGATCAAAATGCAAAAGTGCAGAAAAATATGTTGTTATTCATGCCAAATCGATCAAACTTGTTATTGTTATGCAAGCTCCCTCATCAATGTAAAAATGGGTTTCTTATGTGCAAAGGAATTTTACTGAGCTTTCATATTGTCACAAGGATTTTATTTTTGGTGTCTTTTAGTATGTAATTCCATGAGTAGGTTACAGACATGAAACCATTAAGCACATGAAAGGAAAATACATCATACAACTAAACACAAGACATTTGATGAAGGATTTCGCCCCACCTGGGCTACATCTCATTGAATCTGCTCTAAGGCATGATTCATTGTTATTATGCTCCAAATTCAAAATGAAGAGCACATCAATGTGTTGATCTGAAATGGTAAGTTTTTCCTAAAAAGAAACAACTCCTGCAAAGTCCCTTTACCATACACTTACTGTCAACAACACATGGGCATCTTACCAAGATCCCTTACTCAAATATGAAAGAGCATCAAATTTGTACTTCAATAACTGTAAGTACATCAATATTCCTTTTCTCTAAAACACATAAAGAGAAAAGATGAGAAAAATGCTACAGCACTGCTGCAAAGGCTGCTGCTGCAAACATATGGAGGCTGGAAGATCCCTGCAAGATCATCTCCATCTCAAAGTCCTCCAAGAACTAGCTCAATATCTGAATGATCCATACACCCTCCTGGTTCAACCTGAAATTTGAACCTGAATATGTGCTCTAAACATAAAATAGAAGTTACCAATGGATTCAAAGCATCCATAAACCCCTAAGTAGCCTCTTCTGGTTCTTGAATTGGTCTATACGTCCTCTAGGCATGGCCTCCTCTCCTGGTGGCCCTAGGCATATTTTATCTTCAAGTGGGAAAAACACCTTCAAGAAGTTCTCCTCTACCTCTGAAACCTGTTCCAATGGATTCACAGCATGCCAAAATGCTAAGAATGACTTTTCCTGAGCCCAATTTGGTCAAATATTGCTCAAGATAGGCCTCATTTACTCCAGGCCTAGAAAACTACCACTAAATATGGCTAACTTCTAGTTAAGCCCACCAAATCTGGAACTACCTCCGAATTTAGTGGCTCCGCCAAGTTCGCCGCTAACTTAAAATCGTCATTATCTAAAGTTAAGCATGCATTTAGGAGTTAATTAATTTCGCAGTTAACGTTAATCACGCTTAACTCCTGTCCCACCGTCAGAGCAATAAGCATGTTTAAATACATGATGGGAGTATTGGTTTTCAATGGTAAACGTGGTGGCACGTTGGTGTGGCCGCGTAGTTCTGGGGCAGAGGTCATAAGGCAGAAGCAAAATGTTTTGTGATTTGTGATTGCGATGAATGACGTGGCGGAAGGTGGTTCCTACCGAGGTGGTAACAAGGTGGCAGGATTGTGACGCAATATATCACAAATTCTCTTCGAAATAGGTGGCGGGATTGCGATGCAATATATCACAAATTCTCTTCGGAATACTCCTTCGCAAATATGACATCGCAAATCTCGGCTCATCACAATCTGAGCTCATCGCAAATCTCAATCATCGCAGATCGTAGAACAAGTCAACACATGACTCCTCGTCTCATTCCCAAGTCTCCTTTCACCGAATGCGATATGTGATAAAATCTTATGGCCGAGTGCGATATGCGTTGAAACTTTTCATGACTAAATGTGGTATGCTTCACAACCGTCCATCTTCCACAGTAATCCTGTGATTTGATCTTGACTGTTCATCTTCCACTTCATTTATGTGATACAATCTCAACAGTCCATCACTCTTGCTCAGAAATCTCTAGAATTTTTGGAAGAAATCGTGGTTGCTGCCTTCGGAAAAATATACTTGTTTTCCTCCAATATGCAAGCACAAGTCGTAATAATCAGTAGCCACTAAAGCAGATTTTTCATTCCTATTCTTGTTGAAATATAGTTATTGAAAGCAAAACCTGAGATTGAACCAATTCCACGACCTTTGCAAACACCTTTGCATGTTGTTCTCAGTCTGATCCTTCTTGAACTCACCTACAACACCTTCACAAACCAAATTGGTGAATCCAACAGTGACACTTGTCACAGTCCCGTTGGACACAAACTAAAGAAGATTCCTTGCACGCTAACAGGACTTCCATGTCATCAACTGTACATGTTCTGCAATTTTTTTTTTTTTAAATTGCATGTTCTGAACACCGATCAACAGACCATAATTCCTTCATTTGAACTCGGTTTTAAACAAAACAAGTTGCGTTGGATCCCTTGCGACGGGTCGGCCGCTTTGAATTTAGTTTGGTGAAATTCTGAGCACTTTAAGTTTTGAGCTAATTTTTCC
This sequence comes from Pinus albicaulis, assembly GCA_034641835.2. Lineage (NCBI taxonomy): Eukaryota > Viridiplantae > Streptophyta > Pinopsida > Pinales > Pinaceae > Pinus > Pinus albicaulis. The sequence continues at coordinate 165,958,773 of CM076569.1, read as the reverse complement.
CCTGATCCAGATTCTGATCACTCCTTCCCACTGACATGCTTTTGGACCCACAAAAGCTAGTTATCTCATGAGTGTTGAACACTCTTATGTTTCCCAAATTCTATCATCTTGATTCTACTTGGAGAAATCACTTTGACAACCTCGTGTCCAGTAACATGCCTTGCCTTGCCTTGCAAATGGCTTGGCTCTTCAACCACTGTTCTCCTTTTGTTGTTGACCCAATCCAACACTTGTTGGTTGCTTGCTGATATAACACTTGTGTTGTACCAAATTGATTCCTCTGTTCCTTCCCACTGAGAATCATGTTCCTCCTTTTCACAATGAGTGAACTACAACAAATAGCTTCCAACATCAGTAAAAATAAGAAAAAAATTGACCATTCTTTTACTTCCACAGTTCCAAATTCCACATATGGAAGAATGCATTCGCCATCTCCTTCTCTTCTTGGTGTCAACACATAACATGGTCTACAATGGCTGCAAACTTTCTTGACATCTTGTCGCAAACAAACATGCAAGAAACATAACTTGACAACATATCCTCTTGCCCCTTCAAAGCAACTAATTTCACATCATGTGAACATCACCATGTACTCTCACATCTTAGTGTCAAAATTCATTGACCAACACAAATCGATAAAAACATGCCTCTTCAAACAACTGACTCTCAACTCAAGCATAAGCATGTGAAATAACTTGACGATTCTTTTTCCAAAACAAAAAGAATTTCACATCATGAAACACTTCGTCAACATCTCCTTTCCCTCTTTGGAGACAAAATCAACTGTTCCAAGTTGATATGACATGCATGCAACACACAATGTAAAGGAACAAACCATTTCAGTGGTGTCTATCTGGAGAACCAAACAGGTACAAGCTCTGGATGCAAAGTCCAACACCTTGCTTCTTCATGTCCTCTTTTGTGACAGTAGGTACATGATACCCAATCGTTGTCATTGGAAGATCATTCTTCTTGTGAAACATACCCCAAGCCTTCATTCTTGGCCCTTTCTTTCACCTCTATTGGGTTCTTGATGCCTTGTTGATTTACACCAAGTCCTAAGCCTTCTTGGTATCCCATATTTTCTAAGATCTTGGACCAAATACCTTTGTTGTGTCTTTCAAAGGCTGCAAAATAATTTTCATCAATATGTGCATATAAATAAGAAGCATATGCATGCTCACCATTTCTCTCATCTCTTGATTGAGACACAAAGATGATTTCATACTCCTTCCAGATTCTCAAGGTGTCCTCTTGGACTCTTGTGTCTTCTTCTTCCTTTGTGAGACTTGTAGGATTTTCTCCTTGAGATATTCTCTTCGAAGCCTCAATAATTTTTGAAGGTGAAACTTTAGGTGGTGCTTGTGGAAATCCTATCTTTCTTCTCCTTGTTCCTACTTGGGCAGCTATACCAACAAGTTTTCCCTCTCCTTTCTAGAGCTTCAACCCGGTCATAATTTTCACCTTACAATAGACAGCCCTCTTTGCACAAAGCAACACAAACAACAATGACCCTGAAGCTCTGATACCAAATTGATTTGAATATGGGAAAAATTTTTATTGCTATGCAAGCTCCCTCATCAGTATTAAAAATGTGTTTGTTATGTGCATAGTAATTTTACTGAGCCTTCATATTATCACAAGGATTTATTTTTGGTGTCTTTCAATATGTAATTCCATGAGTAGGTTATAGACATGAAACCATTAAGCACATGAAAGGAAAATGCATCATACAGCTAAGCACAAGCCATTTGATGAAGGAGTTCACCTCGCCTAGGCTACATCTCCTTGAATCAACTCTAAGGCATGATTCATTGTTATTATGCTCCAAATTAAAAATGAAGAGTACACCAATGTGTTGATCTGAAATGGTAATTTTATCCTAAAAATAAATAACTCCTGCAAAGTCCCTTTACCATACACTTACTGTCAGCAACACATGGGCATCTTTCTGATATCCCTTACTCAAATACAAAAGAGCATCAAATTTGTACTTCAATAACTGTAAGTACATCAATAGTCTTTTTCTCTAAAATACATAAAGAGAAAAGATGAGAAAAATGATACAACATTCATACAAACATATGGAGGCTGGAAGATCCCTGCAAGATCGTCTCCATCTCAAAGTCCTCCAAGAACTGGCTCAATATCTGAATGATCCATACACCCTCCTGGTTCATCTTGCAATTTTAACTTGAAGATGTTCTCTAAACAGAAAACAAAAGTTACCAATGGATTCAGAGCATCCATAAACCCCTAAGTAGCCTCTTCTAGTTCTTCAATTCATCTACAGGTCCTCTAGGCATGACCTCCTCTCTTGGTGGCCCTGGGCATATTTTATCTTCAAGTGGGAAAAACACCATCAAGAAGTGCTCCTATGCCTTTGAAAACTTGTTCCAATGGATTCCCAGCATGCCAAAATGCTAAGAATGAATTTTCCTAAGCCCAATTTGGTCGAATATTTCTCAAGATAGGCCTCATTTACTCCAGGCCTAGAAAAATGCCACTAAATTTGGCTAACTGCCAATTAAGCCTGCCAAATTTGGAACTACCTCTAAATTTAGTGGCTCCTCCAAGTCCGCCACTAACTTGAACTCGTCATTATCTGAATTTAAGCACACATTTAGGAGTTAATTAATTTCGCAGTTAGCGTTAATCATGCTTAACTCCTTTCCCATCGTTGGAGCAATAAATGTGTTTAAATGCATGATGGAGCATTGGTTTTCAATGGTAAACCTGGTTTTACGTTGGTGTGGGTGTGTAGTGTTGGGGCGCAGGTCATAAGGCGGAAACAAAATGTTTTGCGATTTTCGATTGTGATGAATGACGTGGTGGAAGGTGGTTCGTATCGAGGTAGTAACAAGGTGGCGGGATTATGACGCAATATATAGCATATTCTATTCGCAAATATGACATTGCAAATCTTGACTCATCACAATCTCGGCTCATCGCATATCTCACTCATCACAAATCGCAGAACAAGTCAACACATGACTCCTCGTCGCATTCCTAAGGCTCCTTTCATCGAATGTGATATGCGATGAAATCTTTATGGCTGGGTGTGATATGCGATGAAAATTTTCATGATTGAATGCGATATGCTTCACAAATTTCCATCTTCCATAGTAATCCCGCGGTTCGATCTTGACCATTCATCTTCCGCTTCATTTCTACGATACAATCTCAACCGTCCATTGCTCTTGTTCAGAAATCTCTGGAATTTTTGGAAGAAATCATGGTTGCTACCTTCGGAAAAATATAATTTTTTTCCTCCAGTCTGCAAGTGCAAGCCGTAATAATCCATGGCTACTAAAGTGGATTTTTCATTCCTATTCTTGTTGAAAGATAGTTGTTGAAATCAAAACCTAGGATTGAACCAATTCCACGACCTTTGCAAACACCTTTGCACGTTGTTCTCAATCTGATCCTTCTCGGACTCACCTACAACACCTTCACAAACCAAACTGGCGAATCCAACAGTGACACTTGTCACAGTCCCATTGGACACAAACTGAAGAATATTCCCTGCACGCTAACTAGACTGCCATGTCACCAACTGTACCTGTTCTGCATTTTTTTTTAATATGCATGTTTTGAATGGCGATCAGCAAACCATAACTCCTTCATACGAACTCAGTTTTCAACGAAACGAGTTGCATTAGATTCCTTGCAATGGAACGGTCGCATTGAATCTGATTTGGTGCAATTATGAGCACTTTCATTTTTGAGCTAATTTTTGCCCCTGATCTAGATTCTGATAAATTAACATGCCTTTTTTTATGAAGGGTTATGACAATGGAGAGAGTATTGAAAGGAAAATGTGTGGTGTAAAAATTTGAATTAAGGATTGGATGAGTCATCTTCGCATTTTTGCTACAACAATTTTTTTGGGATGATTCAAATGGTGCAATTTTGAGCATTTTGAGGAGAGATCAAGCTAAAAATCCCAAATTCTATTTTAAAGGAGTCAAGTATGATTTTTTCTTTAATTTATCCTAAGTGTACATTTTAGACCACGAAATTTGGAGAAGATCAAGAAGACATCATAAGAAATGTCACTTAAAATTTTTAGATTTTGGTTCTCTATAATTTCATAGATATACCCTATAGAAGTTAGGACAACTTTAAATGAGTGAATTGGGAACTTTTGCTATAAGTAGATTTTTATGAAGAATTAAACATTGAAATTTTGAGAATTTTGAGAAAAAAACTCAAGGATTATTTTGTAAAAAAGTAATATTATGGTTCACTATAATGTCAAATATATACCCTATAGAAATTATGGTTTGTGAATGGTCTTAAAATCAATTTCAAAATTACGATCATGGAATTTTCACTATATTATTTTTTTGGGACACTTAATATTTCAGAGATCTAAGAATACATACCAAAGTGAATCAAGTAAAAAATTCACAATCAAATATAAATAAATGTACACATTTCCCACTTTACAAGTTTTCTCTTGGGAGGAGGCCTGAAATCAACAAGTTTTGGGAAAGTTACAACAACTTTCACTTGGCACATCAATGAGCAGATATGAAGAAGAAACAAGAAGATTTTGCTACTTTGGTGAACATAACGTTTTTTAAGAAGCTATATGTAGGTTGGTACTACACAAACAACAATATTGGCCAATGGTGTCTCTTCCTAAGATGGTTCTTAGCAATGGGGATTGATGTCTCCAGTATATTGGTGTCTACAAAGATATGGAAGAAGAGGTTGCATCTGCCAAGGTTTGTACTAGTCAGGATTGGTGTATCTATGTTTACTCAAATTTTCCTTTGTTTCCAAAGTAATAATTCCACAGTCCCACCCAACACCTACAACAGACAGTGTACCCATGACCTATTCAACCCCCTTTTGACACGCATGAAAACAAAACTAGAATTAATAAACAAATGGATAGATGAAGGGTGTAATTTATCTTGGAAGGTTGGTAGCTACTTGCTCCTAGTGGTTAAAAGTTTTGAGAACTTTCTCCTTACCCCTCACACCTAAAATTTTCAAATAAACAACCAGAATGCACCAAATCCTACAACATGTAGTAATGTTAGCATGAGAAAAATCAAAATCATAAAATCATGAACTTTTTTATAACATGAACAATAAACAAATGGGGGGGAATCTAATAGTTTCTTTATTTTACCTTATTTTTATAATAGTTGAGCTCCTCAAAGTCCTTACCTTCAGCCTTTCATCTCACCAAGACTCACAGTTAAGCTCACTGTTAGTATTGGCTTAAACAAGGTGAAACTAAGTTTCGACAACATTTCATTATCTTCACTTCTCTCTCTGATGGAGAATTTTTCTTTTGTAGAGGAGTTAACAAAGTGATTAGATGAATCTAGACACTTTCTTGACTAAGTTTGATTTGATCCTTTCATCATTATCTTGAGATTCAATCACTTTTTTACCCTGTAAATCCTTATCTATGCACATTAGAAATCCTACCCAATTCATTGCTTTGTGCTTGTGTGTTTGGAACATTCAACTCTTCCTACTAGGCCAACTTGAGCATTGCAAATCTCTTTGTTAGTGCCTTGGGCGCATTAAAGGAGTAAAACGTGATTTTTTTTATGGTCTCCATGAAAATTTTCATGCATTACATTCTTATCCATATGTTGCTTCTCTTGTGGACTTAGGGGAGTGTAATTTTGAGCTATAAATTCCCCCTAATGTATGAGGTTAGAAGAGAAACTGATGGTTGAAATAAATTATATTGATATAGTGAGTTTAATAGATGAAGGGAGTCAAGGATGAAAAATTTGGAAGGATCTACAAAATTCACAGTCAAAGATATATGATCTACATTCTTGACATAGGCATTCCCATACTCAATATCAAAAGAATAAAGCTTGGTCTCCAACACAATACATTGTAGACCCATGTCAACAAGTGTTGACTATAATCATGAAAGAGTTACAAGTTCGATCATTGATACAATATATATATCTATAGGACTTTGCAAACCAATGAGGGAGTGCCCCAAGTATGGTCTTCAAAGTATAAAATATACTCCATTGCAACTTGGGTCTAGAAACATGCATATGTAAGGTATCCCCAATACCCAAGGTCTTTTCCCTGTCTCGATGGTATGACCTTAGTACATGTGAATGAATGAGTTGATGTCGAGGACATAGGGAGATTGGATAATTACTAGTAATTAAGGGATCCTATTAACGAACATTAAGGAGACCACAAATGATGAAAATTATTCCCAAGTGATTTAGTACAATCTAGCGAGTGTGAATAAGGGAGCTTATGTCAAACACTCATAGAATTGGTTAATAGAGGTGAATGATATAACACTCCATCGCACCCCCTTGAGCTAACTCAAGTTGTGAAGGTGTTACGAGATAATTAACTTGATGTCCAAGGTTTGCTATGAATATGGAGCTAAAAAATCCTCTGACTTTTTCACAGTTTGCATCATTAAATTTTGATGCCACCATCATAATCAACACATCGAGAACATTGCAACAATATAAATTTTATCTCAATCTGACTCTTGGATTGAGAGTTATGCCCCCTTCAAGTTTGACCAATAGAATAAGGCCATGGGTGCACGTGTGGGTCTGCCATGTTACTACAAGGTGTCCATGTGTCCATTACCAGGTCTCCATGGCACTTTCCATGTCAATTAAGGCTCATGAGCTCCACCAAGCCTGGCCCCATGTGTTATGCATTGATTTCACATCACCCACAATTTTAGGTTCTTGGAAATTAAAGTGGTTTTTCATGGATGGTCTCATGTTTTGGAAACCCCCCCGGTTAACTCACGGTAGACCAAGGGGGGGCCGAGATGAATGAGGACCATATATAGAACCCATAAACCAATAATTTTTCCATGAGGCGGTGCCCTTTTAACGTGGGACCCATGGAAAGAATACTAATGTCGAACCCACCCATTAACTAACAACGTGTTGAAAAGAAATGTGTGTCTAATTTAATTTTCCCTTAATTAAATTGGACAATAAAATGTAATCTTATCTCATAATGACTTGTAATAGTTAACTAAGTGTGATAAACTCAGTTAGCTCATGAATTTTGAGTTGAGGGTGGTTGGTGAGGCATGCAGAGTGATTCTATTAGTTATTGATTCCAAGTTTCAGTTAGTGCATTAGTTTAATGCATGAGAAATCAATTAACTCAATTAAGTGAGTTAAAATCAGTTTAACTAGTTGTAACTGCTTGTTGCACTACTAAGAGGTCAAGTGAATTAAATCATATTTATTTCACCTACAGTGATCTTTCATGTAACTGATGATTTACTATTAATAGATGCATGCATGTCAGTTCCAGTAGAAACCTAGCTGAGACGAAGGTTAAAGGGATGTTAACTATCAATTGTATTATTAGTAGGTTTCCCGCATGCAGTAAAACACCCATAGGATTTCCCATGAACATTGCACAGTTTTGGAAGGTTTAATTTCCTAAAGAATAGGAATTGCATTCCACATGAATTGAACAAGAAAGGTAGGCTGAGCAGAGGCTGAAAATTGGCTAAGTGTTGGTTGATTTTGTCTAGATCAGTGTGAGACAGTTGTGAAAGTGCAGGAGACTACTGTGAGAAGAGTGCATTGTAATTGTTTCATGATTCCTTGGTGAATATACAATAGAAGATAGAGGATTTTTGAGCAGCAAACTTTCTTTGGGAAAATATCTGTGTTGTGGTTTGATTTACTTCTTTCTTTACTTGTTGTGATTGGCGATCGTGTTTATTTTCCGCAATTAATTTGTAGAAGGATTTAGTATCTTGCTTTAGCATATTGCATGATCGGATTGAATCCATTGATATACATATTTTTTGTATAATTTCTACATGGTATCAGAGTGGAGGAAATCACTATAGTGAAGAAGAAATTGATTTTGTGCTGAATAGCATTCGAATTGGCAAATGCATTCTTTGGTGTGACAGGTGGATCAAGATCAAGATGGATTTAAATGGCTTGAGATTGGAATATGCACTCGAGGGAAGTTCCAATTATATTGCGTGGAAAGACAGGATGGAGGCAGTTATAGAGGACAACGAGTTGAAAGAATCCATTGATAATGACATTCCCAAACCCGCAGCAGCAGATGCCGCTCTTCTTGATGCTTGGAAAAAGAAGGTTGCAAAGGCGAGGATGATCTTATTTGAGGGAGTACGAGACCACATTGTCTCAAGTCTCCATGGAAAAGCGACTCCATATGCAATGTGGAAGGATTTGACAGATCTGTTTCAGAGTAGCAGTGACCACATAAAATTGGCACTGAAGGACAAGCTGAGGAAAATAAAAATGGAGCAAGGCAACACTATTTCGAAATATTTAACCAAGGCTTTCCAATGTCGAGATGAGCATGGAAGCATCGTTATTACTGTAGAGGATTATGAATTGGTGAGCCTAGCTCTTCTAGGCCTTCGCAAGAGTTGGCATAGTTTTCAGGACTCTGTCAATGGGAAGGAGAAGTTGCCAGATTGGGAGCAACTTTGGTCGGATTTGGTGCAAGAAGAATTTAGGCAAAATACCAGGGATGGATCCTCATCTAGGACAGATGATGAGGAAAATTGCGCCTTGGATGGTAAGGTAAAGAAGGGGAAGGGGAAGAAATCCTATTCCAAATCTGAGACCGACAAAGAAGGCAAGAAGCATGACATGTCCAGAGTGAAGTGTTTTCACTGTCACGAGCATGGACAATATGCCACTAATTGTCCACCAAAGAAGAAGAACAAGAAGGATTTAGGAACTACAACTGGTGAGGCTTTGGCCTCGCAATTAGAGTTGGACTTCTCACTCATCGCATGCATGGTGTCAAGTGCGATGGGATCAATGTGGTACTTGGATAGTGGTGCATATTTCCACATGACAAGAGACAAATAAATTTTTAGTAGCTTGGAGGAGAAGGATCTCCATATGCATATCGAAATGGGTGGTGATGGGAGGTATAGTGCTACCGGGATTGGTACAGTTACCTTCCAGAGAGAATCAGGTAAACCCTTCTTCTTAAAAGATGTAATGCATGTACCATGCTTGAAAAAGAATTTAGTTTCAGTTGTAATGTTGGAGGATAGAGGTTATGATATGGTTTTCAGTGATGGGAAAGCATTCCTTCATCACAAAGCCACGGGACAAGCCAAGAATATTGGGATTCGTGTGAAGAATCTCTACAAACTTGATGTAGATGGCTGCGCAACATTGATGGGTAAAGCAAAAAAAGTGGTGAGTCGAGATGAGGGTGAGTTATGGGACAGGAGATTGGGCCATCTACACCACAGAGCTTTGAAGGTCATGCAATAGATTTCTACGGGGCTTCCAAAGGGTACTCTCCTGCAGATAAACACATGCAAGGGATGTAACATGGGGAAGTATGCAAAGGCCACTTTTCATGAGAAGGAGAACCGAGCAGCGAAAATCCTTGAGAGAGTTCACTCAGACGTGTGTGGACCATTCTCTACAGCTTTGATAACAAAGCACAAGTATTATTTGATCTTTGTTGATGATTTTTCTAGAAAGTGTTGGATCTACTTCATGCAAAAGAAAGATCAGACGTTCTCAAAATTTTGTGAGTTCAAAGCATGTACCATGTACCATGCTTGAAAAAAGAATTTAGTTTCAGTTGCAATGTTGGAGGATAGAGGTTATGATGTGGTTTTCAGTGATGGGAAAGCATTCCTTCGTCACAAAGGTACGTGACAAGCCAAGAAGATTGGGATTTTTGTGAAGAATCTATACAAACTTGATGTAGATGGTTGCACAACTTTGATGGGTAAATAAGACAAAGTGGTGAGTTGAGATGAGGGTGAGTTATGGCACAAGAGTTTGGGCCATCTACACCACGAAGCTTTGAAGGTCATGCAATAGATTTCTACGGGGCTTCCAAAGGGTACTCTCGCGCAAATAGACGCATGCAAGGGATGTACCATGGGGAAGTATGCAAAGGCCACTTTTCATGAGAAGGAGAACCGAGCAACGAAAATCCTTGAGAGAGTTCACTCAGATGTGTGTGGACCATTCTCTACAGATTCGACAACAAAGCACAAGTATTATGTGATCTTTGTTGATGATTTTTCTAGAAAGTGTTGGATCTACTTCATGCAGAAGAAAGATCAGACGTTCTCAAAATTTTGTGAGTTCAAAGCACTGGTTGAGAAAGACACGAGGAAGCATGTGAAGGCTCTTAGGAGCGACAATGGTGGTGAGTACATCTCCAATGAATTCATGAACTTCTATAGCAAAGAAGTAATTCAGATAGATTTGATTATGCCTCATAACCCACAACAGAATGGGGTCGCAAAAAGAAAGAACAAAACAATTGTGGGCGCGGCAAGGGCGATGTTGCATGATCAGGGCCCACCGTTGCATCTGTGGGCGTAAGAAAGTAACACAACAATATTTGTGCCAAACCATAGTCCTCATCAGATACTTGGCATGAGTACACCAGAGGAGACTTTTTTGGTAAGAAACCCGATGTTTCATATTTTAAATTTTTTGGCTCACCTGTCTATTGCCATGTGACCAAAGATTCCAGGAAGAAGCTAGAACCAACAGTTGAGATTGGGATATTTGTGGGGTACACTGATACTCCCCACAACTATCGGGTGTATTTTCCAAACAAAAAAATGACTGTTGTGAGACAGGATAAAAAATTTGATGAGGATAAATCCATGCGATTGTCCCTTGAGAGGGATATTGATTTGCATGTGGATGAGGAACTCTTGGTTCTAAAGCATGAACCTCAAGATGTGGATCAACCACATGTAGAGGATCATGGATTGGCATAAAATACTCATGTAGATCCATCCACCAGACATAGTAGAAGACACACCCCAGAAGTTGATAGATTGAGACTTGATGCGGCAGAACATGTAGGAGCACCTACTTCACTGCACAGATAGAGGCAGTGTATAGACAGGTTTAATGGATACATGGCTCTTATGAGCAAGTGTATTGTGAGAGAACCATCCTCTTTTGAGGAAGCAGTGCAACAACTAATTTGAGTTGACGCCATGGTTGAGGAGTATGACTCCATCGTCAAGAACAGTGCATGGGAAGTTGTCCCAAGACTAGTCAGGAAATCAGTGATTGGATCTAGATGGATCTATAAGGTGAAGCAAGCAACAGATGGGAGTGTGGATAAGTACAAGGCTAGATTTGTAGCCCGATGATTCTCACAAGTTGAGGGGATTGAATATGAGGAGACTTTCGCACCAGTTGTGAGATACTCATCAATTAGATCTATCCTTGCACTCTCAGCGCAGGTGGGGTGGCAGATACATCAGATGGATATGAAAAATGTGTTTCTCAAAGGAGTTATTGAGGAAGAAGTGTACATAGATCAGCCAGAAGGTTTTGAGACCTTTGACATTGAGTCACATGTGTGCATACTCAAGAGAGAACTGTATGGGCTGAAGCAAGCACCTCGTGCTTGGTACACCAGGATTGAAAACTATTTCACCGGGTTGGGCTTCACGAAGAGTGAAGCAGATGTGAACCTGTACCAAATTTTGGTTGATGGTAAGCTCTTAATTATCATACTTTATGTTGATGATCTAATTTTTATAGGCGATGAGCAACTCATAACTTCGTGCAAAGAGGATCTTGCAAGAGAGTTTGGGATGAAGGACATGGGACTCCATCATTATGTCCTTGGTTTGGAAATATGGCAGCAGGATGGTGAGCTATTTGGTTCTCAAGGCAAGTATGCCAAAGAGATTTTGAGTAAGTTTCACATGGAGAGCTGTAAACCCATGGAGACTCCTCTTGCATGAAACTAGAGGAAGGAGGATGGTACTTTAGGTGAGGTAGTGGATGCTATTGTTTACAGGAAGCTTGTGGGTTCACTGATGTACTTGGTGAACACCAGACCAGGAATTTTCTACGTAGTTAACTAGCTTATTCAAGCTATGGTTAAGCCGACCAAGCTCTTTTGTAAGGCGGGGAAGCATGTCTTGAGATATCTCAGGGGCACTATAGAGTATGGATTATGGTACAGACGGACATAGGGAATGAAGCTTCAAGGATTCACTGATGCAGATTTGGCAGGCAGTCCATCAAACAGAAAGAGCACATCAGGAGGGGTCTTCAGCATAGGATCAACAACAGTTTCTTGGTACATAAGGAAGCAGATATTTGTGGCACTTAGTTCAGCCGAGGCAAAGTACATGGCAGCCAGTTAGGCTGCATGTGAGTCAATATAGATGAGGAAGATTCTGGTTGGTTTTTTTGGTCATCAGATGGATCTAACAGTGATACATTGTGATAACTAGAGTTGCATAAAACTATCAGTTAATCTGGTATTCCATGATAGGTACAAGAATATAGACATTTGGTACCACCATCTCAGAGATTGTGTTCAAAGGCGCATTATGTTACTTCAGTACATTCCCACGGAAGATCAGGATGCAGATATTCTGACGAAGGCACTTGCAAGGAGAAAATTCGAATACCATAGAGGCGGGATCAAGGTAGCTGATAATCCCTTTCTTGTTGAGAGGGAGTGTTGAAAATTCAACAAGAAAAGTGTGTCTAATTTAATTTTCCCTTAATTAAATTGGAAAATAAAATGTAATCTTATCTCATAATCATTTATAATAGTTAACTGAGTGTGATAAACTCAGTTAGCTCATGAATTTCGAGTTGAGGGTGGTTGGTGAGGCATGCAGAGTGATTCTATCAGTTATTGAGTCCAAGTTGCAGTTAGTGCATTATTTTAATGCGTGAGAAATCAGTTAACTCAATTAAGTGAGTTAAAATAAGTTTAACTAGTTGTAACTCTTTGTTGCACTAGTGAGAGGTCAAGTGAATTAAATCAGATTTAATTCACATGTAGTGATCTGTCATGTAACTGATGATTTACTATTAATAGATGCATGCATGTCAGTTCCAGTGGAGACCCAGCTGAGACAAAGGTTAAAGAGATGTTACCTATCAGTTGCATTATTAGTAGACTATGCACATGCAGTAAAACACCCATAGGATTTCCCATGAGCATTACATAGTTTTGGAACACTAAATTTCCTAAAGAATAGGAATTGCATTCCACATGAATTGCACAAGCAAGGCAGGTTGAGCAAAGGCTGAAAATTGGCTAAGTGTTGGTCGATTTTGTCCAGATCAGTGTGAGACAATTGTGAGAGTGCATGGGACTCCTGTGAGAAGAGTGCATTGTAATTGTTTCATGATTCCTCAGTGAATATACAATAGAAGATAGAGGGGTTTTGAGTAGCAAGCTTTCCCCGGGAAAATATTTTTGTTGTGGTTTGATTTACTTCTTTATTTACTTGTTGTGTTTGGCGATCGTGTTTATTTTCTGAAATTAATCTGTAGAAGGATTCGATATGTTTCTTTAGCATATTGCATGATCGGATTGAATCCATTGATATACATATTTTTTGTATAATTTCTACACAATGGGCCAAGGGATAACAAAATGAAATGTGGTTCGTTGATCTGGCCATCCTGTAGCTTTGTCATCCAAGGTAGCATGTTATTTATGGAGGGTCAAAAGTTTGATCTGATGAGTGGTGGGAGGTTTCATTGGATGACAAACCCAACAGATGGAAATTTCTTAGAAAATTACCATAACCACTCCATTGTCACCTCTCTGCTACAATTGTTCGTTCTGTGTTACATTGCACTTTGGTTGTGGCAATGAGCAGTGGGTGGTGATAATGTCATGTAGCTCCCACATGGACTCCACATCGCTCCAACAAGTCATTAAAAAGGATCATGCATCCACATTAGCATAGTTACACACCAACTTGCCACTGCCATGTGGCATCCACGAGGCGTTGTCACGACGACTTAGGTGCAGACCCCACATAGCCCTCTCTGTTATGTTTAACGATGATTTTACACTATATCTTGTTCCAGATTAATCGGGGGTGTCGTGCCATTTTCCAATGTTGACATTCCTCTATAAATAGTTTTCTTCTTTTCCCTCCAAAATTCATTACTCTAATTTTATTATTTTTATGTATTATTTTATTATTTTTCCTTAGGAGGCCACTTTTAGGCTGAATTTTCCTCTAATGTATTTTCAAAGAAAGGACTAGAAGAATCTATGGTCCATGACCAACCTCATTAGAAAAACAACAACTCTCCCAAGCACATGGGATGACTAACTGAAACTAGAGAACATGGATAGAAGGACATTGAAACTATAATAGATGGATGAAAACTATAATATTTCGTTTCTAGATATGGTCAAAATAGATGGAATCTACCCATGCTTTTTACTGTGGTATTTACCCATGGTATTCTCCTTCGTTTTTCAAGGTAAAATAATAAAATAAAGCTTCTAAAGAGCCCATCAAGCCTATAAAACGGGGTAGGAGCTAGGAATTGAGATCATCCTAAGTTATTTATCTATTTTTCCTTTGTTGAGAACATGGAAAGGCCAGTTATATTTTGATCCCAGGGATGAAAACCCTGTGGGAGTAATTTTTCTGGTGGATCCATCCAGGGTCTATGATTGTGCTTCAGTGTTCTTATTTATCATTTGAAGAGCACCCTTTCATGCCATTGGCGGGGGTTTCTTATGTTAATTATTTTGTCATGTATTATTTACAGTAATTAATTAAATAAAGTGGCTGCAGTTCTAGATCCCTTATGTGTTCTCATTTTTGTTGAAGGCGTATGTTAATTAGAACACTGTAGTGTGATAGATCAGTCAAAATTTTTAAGATTTGGGATCTTACACTCGTATCATAGTTGTGATTCCTGCCATCCTGAGGGTTTATTATAGATCAACTTCAAGGAAATATCGTGATCCAGGATTTCAAGGGAAACTAGTTTTCGATGATTTCACCCTAGCTAGAATCTCGGAAATTTCGGTGGTCCTCTATAGCCACCCTAATTAGCTCATTATTATTGAATTTTCCTGGAGTTTATTTCTCTATAGGGTTCCCTATAAATTATTGGAGAACATATTAGTTTTCAAAGGGGACATAGACTATCCATTAAAGAAACTAGAAGGGAAACATAAACAACAACCTCGTCTATGCATTGTTGTAGCAACGTTCTAGTCGGGTTGAGAATCGATTGGCTAATTACCACGGGAATCGTCTTTTATGCCAGCAAGAGTCGAACACGGTCTTAGCATCTCCTTTGGTACGGAGGAGTGCCAATCATCATTGAGAGCCTCTGATTGCAGCGAGTTAACCAACCGCTTGCCTTAGGGTCATTTTCCTGCATCGTCCAATAACTGTAGATTCATCTCACTCTATTGTAGCTTGGAGGCCACGGGGTTCACCACCGACCAGGAAATCAAAATGCAGGGATTGTGGAGTCCCCATACAATGCAAAAGGGGTGCCATTACACCAAGTGGGTGGGGCGAGATCATTGGCGTAGGACGTAGAGGTTGGGTTGAGAGATCGTCAACTTCCCCAAGACTGCAACATAGTCATGGATACTCTGTGATAAGGTAATGCAGGTCGGAGAACCAAGAAATTCAAGGGTAGCTGTCCACACCCATAAATTAGAAAATTTTAGCTTACGTTATCATTGATGAATAATAGAATAGGGATTTAATAAGCCTCAGAGGTGATTTAGGAATTCTTTTAGCTTATAAGGTGAGAAACAAAAATAAAACCACGGTTCATAATAGTTGACTAAAATTGATTATGATTAAATAAGCTTGACCATAGTCGGCCATAGTCATCCATATCAATAATGATAATAGGATCATAACGAGACAACCAAACACAAAAGAGACACAAATTTACCCTGGGAAAACCCAACCTCCAGAAAAATCCAATAAATTTTTCTTAGAAGAAATAGCTCATTTCAACAAAAAGCACAATCTTATATTCACAAGTCAAACTTGGTCGACCTAAGCCAAAAATAAAGCATTTATCACAGCTGGTCAAACATGTTAGGATATTCTGACACATAGGAAATAGTTAAGTATAACTTGGTCTAGTGTAGAGTTAGGTAAAGTGTGTTTCTTTACTATGTACATTTGTCACTTATAATCCGACAGTCACGATATGTAGTGATTTGATGGTTCACTCTCTCCTCGGTATTATCGACACTTGATCCGTGGCTTAAAACCTGATTGGTCCATGATCTCTATTTAAAGAGCATGGATGTTCATTTTTCCGGTAACCATTTATGAGAGAAACTTATGTAAATTTTCTTTTTTATATTAATAAATTTCCTGAAGTGGCTGCGTTGGCTCAAGTCGTGGACTGTTTCCCTCATTGAGGGTTTTAACCACGTCAACTATTGGTTTACTGATTTGTGATCTTTTGTGAGAGATGACCTTTGTTGTTTTATCTAAGTAATTTACCTTGTAAATTCCTACATGGTATTAGAGCCATTTTGAGGGCCGCATCCATTGTTGATCCAAATCTGAAGTCGGTTTGACTGCATGCGATTGTCGTTTTCCAGATCTACTATTTCTAACCACTTTCGGGTTGGCAGAACTGCTCTGTTGTGTTTGGAGCATTTGTTACAGTGAGGAACCCCTTTCATTTCATGCGAAAAGGTTTCTGGTTGCCCAAGTTATGTCATTTTAGGTCTGGAGGTATAAAGCATCTTTTTTGTAGTTATATTTATTATTCCTTCTGTTTATTTCGGTTTATAGTTGTTTTAAATTTATTGTCAGATATATACCCTCTTCTCTGGGTATGCTCTTTGCTCTGCACCATGTGCGATCTTAGCAAATCAGAAACAGGAAGACGAGACTTTTTTTACTACATATGCTCTTTCCCTGCGTCTTTGTGTGATCTTGGGAAATCAGAGATAGCGGAAAAAAAATTAGTTGTCGGAAATCAGAAATAGCGGAAAAAAGGATAGCTTTTTTTGTGCACAGTTTTTTGTGTTTTTTTGCAGAAAAAAGCATGCACATCGAAGAGAAAATAAAAATTAAAAAAATAAAAATAAAATAAAAAAACCCCCCTTCCTCATTTCAAACAATTACAAAAACTTTTTACTAGCTCACTTGGTGTAAAGTTAGTTTATGACAATAGAGGTATTGGGTTCAAGTCTCTCTCTCAAGCTTCTTTTTGTAAAAAGTTTTTTGTTAAGTTACTTTTTCTTATAAGTCCCTTTGGCAAGTTGTCGGTTTTAAAAAGAGGGTTTTATTTCAAAAGCACATGTAAAAGTAACATTGTAAAAGTGACTTTATTTATAAAAGTGGGTCACATAAAGTAGTTTTTTTTTAAAAGTGAGTTTATTGTATTAAGTTTGGAAAAGGGGAGGGGGGGGGTGGCGGTGGGTGTGTGAGGGACTTTTTTTTTAAAGTAGAACTTATTCATCAGCTTTCAACCTTTCACGTAACTATTCAGCATCTATAGCACATTTTTGTCAAAAAGGCATAACTTCTTCATTTGGAAGTCGTTTTCTGAGCCATTTCTTTTGAACCAGCCTAATTTTTCGAGATATTTTCATTGAAGCAGTTAGTTTCAGCCTTTTCAACTTCAGTTTAAAAAAAAATGGAAAGTGCATACTCGGTCATTCTTAACAACACCAATTATTTCCAATGGCTATCCTACACGATAGACTTACTTAGTAGTAAAGGGCTTTATAGAATAGCCTCAATACAAGAAACTAAACCTACTAATGGAGATAAAGCCGCTAAATGGGAAAATAAACAAGATCAAGCACAAGGGTTGATAGGAATGTCCATTGCTCAAGATCTTCGATTTCATATCCAAGAAATTGACACCCCTGATGCAGATATGAAAAAGCTAAGTACTGTTTTTGGCATTCAAAATGAAATCAGGGCCCACCAGCTTGAAAATGAGTTTCTTACTTTGGACCCCAATAATTTCTCCTCTATTGAATATTTTTTGTCCAAATTCAAGACCCTTAGACTTCTTTTAGAAGGTTTTAAGGTAAAAAAGGAAGATGCTAGCCTTATCTATTCCATTCTTGCTAAGCTTGGACCTGCATACTCTGTATTTGTTTCCACCTTCCATTCCACTAAAGAAGCCCTCATTTCTTAAGGAACAACCTACAAGTCCCCCTCTTTTGATGCCTTTTGCGATTATTTGATAAGAGAACAAGAAAAAATCTTACACGTTGGTCTTATCAATAATGGAAAATCTTTTAAGAAAGCCTTAGCAACCCAACAACAACCATATGAAAAGAATCCCAAGAAGCAATATCCTAAAAAGAATGGTCCTAAACCAAACAAGGGCCTTAAGCAATTTCAACCGCAAAGTGAAAAAGCAACTCACCAAACTGATAAGGCAAATAAAAACAAAGGGAAGACAACAGATAGACATTGAAACTTTTGTAATCGTGATGGCCATGTAGAGTCCAAATGTTTTAAGAAGATGGAAGCCCTGGAAGTAGCAATGAAGAAGCACCACATGAATTTGGAGAAGTCTTCAAATTCATCTTTAGGAATGGAATTTTCTGCTTGTGGTTGTCAAGCATCAAGATCTGGCTATGCATTAAATGTATCTTCTTCTTCTCAATCTCATGACTGGCTCATTGATTCCGGAGCTTCTTACCACATGGCCAAAAATAAAGCCTTGTTTTCTTTTTTAAATGATTGTAACATCAAAAATATTTATGTTGGTGACGATAGATCTCTTAGTGTTGTAGGATCTGGAACCATTCATCTAGATAATGGTCAGTTTAATGATGTACTATGTGTTCCTACCTTGTCCTACGACCTTCTATCTATTTATTAGATAAGATAACTAATTTAGGTGAAGGGAAAACAATAGGATTCTCACCTCATGATGTTTTAATAAAGGACCTCAAAGATCCTAGAAATATTTTAGCTATTGGCATTGCTGATGATTCCACAAGGTTGTATAAGTTTGACAACTTTGGGTCATCATGTCTTCCCTCCGTTTTTGTTGCTCATAATGATGAAGAGACCAAACTTTGGCATGAGCGATTTGGTCACTTAAACTATCGCTCTCTTCAAACTCTATGTAAAGAAAATATGGTGACAGGTCTTCCTATGGTATCTTGCCAAGATGGTGTTTGCTCCGGATGTGTACTCGGAAAACATCATTGGGATAGTTTTGACAAACGTGCATCTTGGCACGCTTCAGCCCCTTTGTAGCTTGTGCACAGTGATTTATGTGGTCCACTTCTTGTTGTTTCTTTCTCTGGTTGCAAGTACTTCTTAACTTTCATTGATGATTTTTCCATATGCACTTGGGTATACTTCTTAAAACTCAAGACTGAATTTTTTAACATGTTCTTGGCCTTTAAGGCCTTTGTTGAGAAACAATCTGGACATCAAATTCTTAAGTTAAGATCATACAATGGAGGAGAATATGTTAACAACAAATTTATCAACTTTTGCACTGAGCAGGCATTCAATTTCAACATATTGTTTCATATACTCCACAACAAAATGGTGTCACTGAAAGCAAGAATCACACCTTAAAAGAAATGGCTAATTGTATGCTTCAATCTAAAGGACTTACTCTCAATTTTTGGGCAAAAGTAATTAACTATGAAAATTACATAGTAAATCACACTCCTACTAAGGTTTTAAGGAATATAACTCTAGAAGAAGCTTAGAGCTCAATCAAACCAGATGTAAGTCACTTTCATGTTTTTGGAAGTGATGCTTGGGCCCATATTCCAAATGCGAAACATAAAGCCTTAGAAACTAAGAGTGAAAAATGCATTTTTGCTGGATATTTTGAAGATGTCAAAGGATATAGACTTCTTCAACCAAAATCCAAAAATATAATCATTAGAAGAGATGTAAAATTTGATGAAAATGTATCGGCCTGCGAGCCTAGTTCGGCGGGTGTGCCACCTTTGGCCTGAGAGCCTGATTCGACATATGTGCCACCTCTCTCTATCTCTTCTATTTTTGATAGCATTCCTTCTAGTTCAGATGATGACAGCGAGGATGAAAATTATTCTCCACCTCTTGAAGATATTCCTTCAGCTCCTCAGCTTCCAATATGGGTCCGCTCTACTTGGGATGCAGCAGGTTCTCTTGCAGGTGACCGTGTAGATTGACGTCGTACACATTCTCAGTTCGAAAGAGACTCTTCCTTATTAGCTCAAGTTCTGGAAAATCCTGACCCAGACACCTTTGAAGAAGCTTCAGGTCATCTAGATTGGGAAGAAGCTATGAATGAAGAATATCGTTCCTTATTGGTAAATGATGCTTGGGATCTTGTTCCTCTTCCAAAGGGAATAAAACTTGTCAGATGAAAATGGGATTACAAAACAAAGTTTGGACCAGATGGAAAAATGGATAGACATAAAGCTCGTCTTATTGCTAAAGGATTTTCACAATTTGAAGGTGTTGTCCACGTAAATCCCCTTTGCGAACAAAGACGATCCCTCTAGCCCTAGGGTGGGTCTAGCAACTGCGGGAACATAATACATCTACCTTCCTAGATTGTAAATGAAATTCAGAGCAAGGAAGATGACCTACCTTGTTCTGATGCTACGTTGTCGTCTTCCGTCGAAGCTTCTTGATGCATCGCTCTCCTCAAGATCGATACACGCTGCTACCAACATTCGATTATCTGTACATAAAATCAAGACACCATGAAAAGCGTAAAATCACGACAAACATAAAACAATTAAAACCTATCTAAATGATCAAGGAATGCTAGAAATATCATTATAAATGTAAATAATAGTGGAAGATAAACATCAGATGCATTTTATTATGATAAAGACAAGGGGATTTTACAACCAAGCCTTGATGTTGAGGCTCTCCTTCGGCAGGTCCATATCCAAGCACGTTCGCAACACCCTCATACACAAAGGTCCAAAATCTCACTATGTTCCCCACACACAAAAGCAATCACACTTCGCACTATTCTCCCGAAGCTATGATTGCTTCTTCTCTTTATGCTAGATAACTCTAACTCAGACTAAGGTAGCAGAGATGAAAGAGGTCTATAACAATGGAGGAGGAGGTTATGGGCCCTCAAATAATGGGAAAAGAGCTTATCCTTTGGAGTAGTTCCTATTTCTTGGGAACAAGAAGCCCAAAGTGGAATTCCTCGGCCATATCCTCAAAAAAAATTCCACCTCGCCGCCTCATGAAGCTTCTAGTCGTGGAAACTTCCTTTCTATTTAAAAAACTTTCAAAAAGAGGATCGGCACGGGTCTCAGTGAAAATCTCTGCTATCAGCGTGGGTCAGACATTGATACAAAGCGCTGACCTTGAGAGCTAGGTTTTTATAGGGATCTTCCAGAAAATTTGTAAAGGGAGATGAACTGGCAAACAAAGTGTGGTTCAGGGTTATGTATTCCATGCTTGGAAAGTACACAAGGGTCACTATATGGGTCCTCCAGGATCAAGGAATGGGGAGTACATGGACGGTCACAAATTACTCTATAACAGAAGGCATTGACTATATTGAAACCTTCTCCCTTGTTGCCAAAATGAATTCTATCCACCTTGTTCTTTCCCTTGTTTCCTCCTTTAAATGGGAAGTCCATGAAGAAATCTACATGGAACAACCCCCTGGCTTTATCCAAAATGACTATAGCCTTTTTTGTCGCCTTAGGAAGTCTCTCTATGGTCTCAAACAATCTCCTCAGGCTTTTTATGCCAAAATGGATAGATTTCTCTTAGATAATGGCTTTTCTAGGTGTCATTCTGACAACATTGTCTACACCAAGAAAGTGGTAAGTCCTTCATCATCCTTGTTATTTAAGTTTATGATCTAATCCTTACTGGTAGTGATCCAAACCATATAAACCATGTGAAGTCTAGCCTCAAAAAGAAGTTTGAAATGAAAAACTTAGGACGCTTGCATTATTTCCTTGGTCTTCGAGTCTTACAATCCAAAGAAGGTATTACCCTTTCTCAGTCCAAGTATGCATGTGAACTTCTATGCGACATTCACATGGAAGACTGTAAGCCATCCCCTTCTCCCTTTCAGTCTGGATTCAAGCTTTCAGTCACTTGTACTACCCCTGAAGTTGATGCTACCTTATATCATCAACTTGTTGGTAAACTTTTGTATCTGACCCATACCTGTCCTGACCTTTCCTTTGTCGTTGGTCTAGTTGCTCAGTTTATGCACCAACCTCATGAAAGTAACTAGAAAGTAGCTAAAATAATACTTCGATATATTTGAGGTAAAGTTTAGTTCAAGATTCATTATAGTGCAGGAGCATATCCATTGTTGATTGGTTTCACTAATTTTGACTGGGCTGGTGACCCTGATGATCGAAAGTCTACTGCATGATATGTATTCACTCTTGGTTCAGGACCTATTACATGGTCTTGTAAGAAACAAAGTTCCATCTCTCTTTCCTCAACAGAAGTAGAGTATCGTGGTGCAATTGAAGCCAACAAGGAAGCCATATGGCTTCATCAGATCCAGTCTGAATTTGGTCTTCATCAACAGCATCCAACTACACTTTGGTGTGATAATCAGAGTGCCATTCAGCTATGCAAAGATCCAGTTTAACATTAGCGTATGAAACACATTGAGATTCATATACACTTCATCAGAAAGCTCATTCGTGATCGTGTTCTTGAAGTGCAATATTGTTCGACCAATGATCAAGTTGCTGATATCTTTACAAAGACTCTCACAGAAGAGAAGTTTACCAAAATTCAATCTATGGTTAGAGTTTAGGAAAGTTATCATGAAGGGGGGATAAGCTCTAATGCCTCCTTCCTTTTCCTATTGTGTCACCTTTGTAAATCCGTCAATCCTATCCCAAGTTGTTCTTAAGGGGGGATGTTAGGATATTTCGACACATAGGAAATAGGCTCCTTTTGTGTCACATTTTTAAATCCTTCAATCCTATCCCAAGTTGTTCTTAAGGGGGGATGTTAGGATATTACAACACATAGGAAATAGTTAAGTATAACTTGGTCTAGTGTAGGGTTAGGTAAAGTATGTTTCTTTACTATGTACATTTGTAGCTTATAATATGACAGTCATGATATGTAGTGATCCGACGGTTCACTCTCTCCTCGGTATTATCGACACTTGATCCGTGGCTTAACACTTGATTAGTCCATGATCTATATTTAAAGAGCATGGAGGGTCATTTTTCCAGTAATAGTTTATGAGAGAAACTTATGTAAATTTTCTTTTTTATATCAATAAATTGCATGAAGTGGCCGCGTTGGCTCAGGCCATGGAATGTTTCCCTCTTCGAGGATTTTAACCACTTCAAATACTGGTGTACTGATTTGTGATCTGTTTGTGAGCAGTGACCTTTGGTGTTTGATCTAAGGAACTTACCCTATAAATTTCGACAAAACATGACAAATTTTGGTCTCCTGCAATTGCCTCAGAGACCTGGTCATAATACCCAAAAAATCAGTCATCCTACTTGGGACAAATCAATTAATACAGGTCAAACATACTCAACCAAACTTCTTTATAATCTCATTCAGACTACCCAAGAAAAAATTCATCAACCTACATTAGAAACTTGGTTGTCTCAAAAATTCATCTTCCTTGGAAATTTTGGCCTCTTCCCCAATCTTCTTTGCATGAGAGAGAGAGAGAGAGACATAGATAGAGAGACAAAGAGATAATGTGTTATTTTTTTGGTGAGAAATATGAAAGTTTGAAGTGTCCTTTTATATATATTTTAGAGTGCCCAAGTGGCACATCTTCTTGCTGGCTTGACTTGTATTTTCGAGGCAGATTTAAAATTAAGTTTTAAATTTAAATTTCTTCTTTCAATTTTCAATTAGGTTTGACTTGAGTAGATGGGGAATACCTCCCACAACTACCACAAAGTCAAAAATTCCAACTTTAAGAAACGCATGTCAATTTTAAATTTGGAATTTGAAATATATCTCCAACAAAAACAAATAGATTAGATTTGTAGTTTCTACTAGAGAAAGACTCCACAAGTCCTTTGTCCAATGACACTCTCGACAAGACTCATTATTAAATTTGGTTAGACCTATACTTGGATTTGTCACCATCTCCAATGAACAAGTGGTTCCACCAAATTGCATTGTCTGTGACATCACCAATTTGAGTAGAAAAAGTTCCACCAAAAAAAGACAAAACTCTTCTCAACTTCTAGTCTACGTGGCTTCAAAGTAGAACAATCAAAACTCATCCTCCACCAAAACACATGTAAAAATTGACCCTTAATAAATCATGTTTTCTCCTCTTCATGAACATATCAACAATTTATCCTTTATGTGGACATAATATAGTATCTTAACAACATATTTATTGGTTATTTCTCCTCTCTATGGATAGTCTCTCTCATTGTGGCTTCTCATTTGTGTGCAAACACGTCTGGCTTGAAACATCTTATCTTTATGTGAGAGACAAAATTATTGCTCACTACATCTCACACCCCCCTTCACCTTCACTTTGATACCACTTGTTGGTATATTTGAGCTCACATAAAATTTAGATGCAAGGAAAATTATAATGGAACAAGATAACAAAGAAGCATTTAGACAATATAAAATATTTATGTAGTAAAACCTTGAAAATATGTCAAGGAAACATCAACAAGACAAGATATTGGTATTCTTATTGTTCAAGGATAAATACTACAATCTTCTCACCCCTAGCTTCCAAAAAAACTAGTTATATATGCCTCTCAAGATATATAGATATATAACTATCTTAGCATTGTTACATGTGTTACATGAACTGATATGGTTACATAAACAACCATTGTTATATGTCTTACATGAGTTTTCATAGTTACATAAACCATCACTAATACATAAACCACCAAATATCTCTCAACAATAATCACTTCCATGTAATTCAATGTTTATACTTCCATACTTGTATGTTAATCATGTCCCTCTATTCAAGATTGTGAAGTTATAAAATTAAAATAAAATATACGATGTGACTACCATGAGTTCTTCTATTCTTAAATGTCTCTAATGAATGCATTTTTATGGTATAGGCTCTCTCTCAATATATATATACATACATAGCTCTAGAAATATAGAAGTTGTAGTATAATAATGAACCTTTGTTTCCAAGACTATTACACAAGCATTTATGCACACCATATCGCATTTTCTCATAAATCTCTGCAAAGCAAAATTTGACAAATTTAAGCAGAGTTTCCAAGCCATTATAAAGGTTAATTAGCAGTAATATTTCAATAACAACAATAGAAATGTCATTTTATTTCTACCATCTCTATCAAGAACAACAATTTCATTTATTTAATAAAAAGATTATCAACTCCATTGAATTCAAGAAGAACAAATCGAGGCCTTGTAGAAGCTCAGTTACCTCAGTGGGCTTGTGTTACAAAAGACCAACAGGCAATGGCAATGGTTGCGGAGAAGGGTTCAACGATAGTAGTGGTAGATGCTACATGCTCTGGTTCCTTAGATGATGTGCATGGCTTCGTCGACAGTAATTTTGGTCATGTGCCTTTGTTCGTATTTTTCCTCTATTTCTTTGGTATGTTGTATCGCTACAAATCCAGAGGTGCTCGTTGAAGGCTTCAGATTCTACTTCTCTTTTGGGCCTATCTGGTTGTCACATGAGGTACAGTTGCATCCCTAGAAATGGTCGTAGGGGGGGTTGCGTGCCTCAGTCCTATGACGAAGTTGGATGAGGGAGGTTGTGTGCCTCCAAGCTTGTTAGGGTTTTCCTCGAGGTGTCGTGACCTGGTTTGGTCTGTCTATGATATGGATAGATTCTGCCTATGGAGTCGAAGACCTATGTCGTGGGTTTGTTTTGCACTTTCCCCGGGGATATTCATGTTGGTAAGTATGTTATTTTGTCTACAGTAACACGAATTTGGGGTGTGTTGTGGCATTTTAACTATAGTGTTTCGAGAAACATTGGACAAAACCTAGTATGTGGTTCTGCGTTGATGAGGATCCTAAGGGTTGGATAATGGTTGTGCATCTGAAGCATACACTAAAGAAGTGGGGGATGATGTAACCTTATCGCCCCTGTCCTTGGTTCATGACATCCCTCGAGTGACCGATAAAAGTATCTTCTGGTGCTACCAAGGTGCCTTGAGGTTTCATTGAGGCCTATCGTAGCATCTCCAAGAGCTTACTTTCCCATTAGAGTATCTTCTAGCGTTGTTCTTACTTGTTGGTCAAATTAATTTCAACATTGTTCCTCTTTTCAGTCAGAGCTCTTCCTGTTCTATCTAGGTGTCTTAGGGTTTCGGCCCCAAAATTTCTACAACCCATTTGAACCTATGCATGGACCTTGCACCCTTTTTTTTCTTTTAGATTTTTGTTGGGGTTTGTTGACATGCATTATAATGTTTGTTTGCCCATTTCCTGGCCTATATCTGGTGCTCCCTATGGGGTTCTTTGGTGGGCCTATGTGCCCTATTATTTGGTTATTTTCACCATTTATGTAAACAATTTTCATTTTAATGAAAAATGTTTGATTTTTTCCTTTTGAAAAAAATATACACAACAATGTCATTTCTTTAATAAAAATATGATCTACTTCGTTGAACTTAAGCTTTGAATACACACACACACACACACACACACACATATATAAATAGTTTAAGATTATAAATTTTGAAATAATGTCTGCTGGGTCTTGGATAACAGTGATCGAGTGTTCTGTTAAGGCACTCCTTGATGTGAAGTCACCAGTTCAATTCCCTGACCTGATCGGGGTGATATATTGGACATGTTGATGATGTAGTCCTGCTAAGCTTACAAAAAAAAAATTTAAATAATAAAAATAGAAATTTAATGTGTTCCAACATTATCATAACCTTGGAAATACTTAATTTCATGTGTCCACTTTTATTTAACAAGATGAAACATCTATTACTTTGTGTAAAAAAATAAATTGTTTTTAATTTTATATATATAATTTCTCTAAACAAAATAAAACATATATTACTTCATCTCAAAAATATACATTGTTTGAATAGGTCATATCATTCCAATTCTTTATTTTAAATCTTACTTGAAATTTTATATAAAATTTTATAGAATTAGTTTATACTAAACTAAAATTAAAATATTGGTTCAAATGTTCCAAGATAATTATTTTCAATTAATTTGATATTTAAAAATAAATACATGTTATTTTCCATAAGAGGCATGCTAAAATCAACCTATAAGATCTTTTAGTCTCAAAAAATAATAATTTAAATTATAAACTTATTTGATTAGTATTAAGCATGTATAATGCATACACATAATTAAATTCACAATTAGTAAGGTTTTTACTTTGTTCCCTTTAATGTTACTCAAAAAAATGTGTATATATCATTTATTTGAATATCTCCAACGCCATTTTTGGGCATATATAATACTTATTCATTTCCATTTGAGAAACAAAATTTAATCTATTTCTTTGATTAAAAAAAAATTGAAAAGGAAAAAAGTAATATTAATTTCCATACACAATTATAATTATAAAGTTGAAGGACATTTTATTTTTCATAAACAAATAAATCATATTAATTTCCAAACACAATTATAATTGTAAAATATAAAACACTTTTGAAAAAGTAAAATTTAATCTATTTCCTTAACTAAAATTGCAAGGAAAAAATCAATATCTACACATTCTTATAAAAGTAATATTTCCTTTCAAAATGTCTCAAAAATCCTAAATCATATTGATGTGCCCCACACAACAATAAAACCAACCAAGTTCATTTAACTCTGAATCTAACTCGAGCCGAGAGGGATCAAATTTCTTGAAGTGAAAATTTCTTTTAAAGTGCAAAATATAATATGTAAATAAATTGATATCCACATAAATTACTTAACATAGATATTCAAATTAGTTAAAAAAATTTGTGTTGAAATATTTTTGAAAAATATAAGGTTTAAACATCTTCCTAAGACATATTTCTACTTCTGATTTCTTTATATGAAATTATATTATGTTATGTGGACAATTAACTAAACCTATATAGCATATTAGTTTTTGTTTTCTATTATAGCCAATATTATTTTTATATTTAGAGAGTAGTTTATTTTTAGTTCACAAATGTTGAACACGAATTAATGGACAAACTTTCACAACTTCCCAAAAAAAACAGTAAAAAGCTTATAACATGGTTTCTTATTCTAAGAAATACAGATGATTGCATACATGTTTTTTGATTCATATTACAGATTAAAAAAATAGAAAAATGGAATAGTATAGTTCCAATAATTTTTTAGAATTTAACAATAATTTATCGTTAATCACAAATACATCAAAATTGTTTACCCCAGTCAAACTATATAGAGTCTACAATGTACACCTGTATTATCAGATTAATATCAATAGTGTGGCATTGCATAATTAATAGAAAATGTTTTTTTTTTTTTTTTAAAGTTAGTGAAAGAAAATTACTTTAAACATTGATAAACCGACAATAACCAAGTTAAATATCATAATTTCCACTTTAATAAACACTTTTACACAATGCTTTCAAAAAAATTCATGTCCATTCCCAATTACAAAGGAACCCAAAGAAGCAATTTATCTTTTCTGCACTTCCAATGATCCCAATTCGAGCGTTTGATATGTATGTAAAGTAGATCAAAGGACGCAATTTACCTACATAAAATAATGAGTTATTGGAATTGATACATAAAACACAAATAGCATGAGTTCCTGGAATTGATACATAAAACACAAATAGCATGAGTTCCTGGAATTGATACATAAAACACAAATAGCAGGGAAGGAGAACCCAACATTAGCAGAGTTATCTACACATTTATTCAAATTCATTGGGCCATAACAAGCACCTTTGCTAACCAAAATTGCAAAAAAATTGCATTATTGAAAAACTGCAGCTAAATATAAATTCCTGCACAGCAAAGAAGCTTAAAAGCTTATGGAGATCAAGATCGGGGGCACGCAGTTATATCTTTGGGGTCTGTAATCTCCATTTTAATGCATCTTTATGATTACTTCTTAAAGTATCTGTTGACAGTTCAGAAATAAATGATCAAACTAGGCAAGTCAACAGTTCAATATGTACCCACTAACTTAAATAGAAACGGAAAGGAAAATCCATACCTGAAATCAAGAACAAGTGCAAATTTTAGAGATTATTGGTATCACGCTGAACTAGACCTTGGTGCTACTTTTTCTGTTAGGCTTCACAAGGAAAAACATTTTTATGTCTAATGATCTCCATAATGGTTGTTGTGGTAAGGGTTTCATCCTTTTTGCAAGGTACAGAAAGTAAAACCCTATCTATATCCCTCAATAAATAGAAAAAAGGTTGAAACAAAGAAAAAATTAACATGTATTATCTATATCCCTCAATAAATAGCAAAAAGGTTGAAACAAAGAGAAAATTAACACGTATTAAATCAAAATTGAGAAAAAACAATTCCTTACATCCAACTGGTGCCCTGTTATGCCTCATCGCCACCCTTATGGATCCTTGGAAGTGCTCTTGGGTAGTATCTGTAAGTATCAATTTCCAAGGAAAAACAAACCATGTTGTTATGAAAATCTTGATCATTGAATTTCTTAGCAGTATCACGACTAACGTTTCCTCACAATTGGTACCGAAATTCCATACCCAAAACTTTAAATGACAAAAATAGAATAATGAACATGACATGGAATGAGCAAAGAGGATATGGCTATCAGTGGCAGATTAACGGAAGGAAATACAGACTGTCAAGTTCCTTCAATGAATTTATTGTGAAATTAAAAGGACGTTGCAACAAATTTGCTCAGAAACAGAGCAGGAGCGACCGATGTCCTTTGCTAAGTATCGGTCCCGTTTTTATCTTGTCAAATACAGAGTAATGTCGATCAAAATAACTCGAATTACCACTCTATACTCATTCGGTAACAGCGGGTTTATTCAATTTCCTGACTTAAGGCCTTATTTTCAAGATCCATTTTTAGATCAGACCACTCTTTTGGGGATTTTGGTCCTCAGATATGATCAACTGAAGAAACTTGTTCTCTACCTCATCGATGTTGTACCACTTATCTTTCGCAACAATCTTATTTTTTTACACCAATTTGTTAAAAAATTTGGTTACCTATGATTTTATCTAGATGCTATACCACTTAGCTTTCGAAACAATCTTCCATTTTTACAACAATTTGTTAAAAAAATTGGTTATCTTTGAGTTTATCAGATGGAGTCCCACATCGAACTCGATCTGAGAATTCGAACTCTGCGTCCTCAACTGATGGTAATACTACTAATATGCAGTTTGCAGTACCACCGAGGGCATCAAAGTCACCATGCATACAGAGCATTATTAAATTCTTGGCGCCAACTAGCATTTGAATTTTTGGGCACTGAGATAGCATTGATGCGTATCTGTGAATAAATCCCAGGTGTTGTACAACTGTCGGAAAATGGACCAGTTAATTGAGGTGGCTGAAATTTCCATGAGGGAGGTCGCGTTACTATTCCCATAGAATGGAATTGTATGGTGGAAGGGTTGGCATAAGGGCATTAAATTCCCTATAGCAGGCTCGATATTTCTTGCCAAGAAAAATGGTCCGTTGATTGCACTCTCACATGTTTCGACTAGGTTTCTATTGGATGTGCAAAAGCCGACAATCAATCAGTAAAGACTTTCTTTATCCATGCAGAAGACGACATGCCAACTGAGTAAAAGCATGCAAATGATAAGATGTTCACTGGGTAACACAGAAAATGGTGAAAAGGAACCCACCAAGGAGTTTGTAGAGTCTATCTCCCGATTTTCAATAGTATTTTGTAAATGTTGATTTCGAATAATTGTCGGAAAGACAGGGGAAAAACACACAAATTATACTAGTTGTTGGGTTTCTTTTTTGATCACATAAACTTGATTGACATAATTACAATGAACTCAATGATGGGTATTTAAACCTTTTCAACTAGTGATGTATCACTTAACTTGAGTTGACTCAACACTCAGTTGACTGACTCTCTAAATATAGAAAAATTCTCATGCCAGAGTAAATAGCTTATTTTAACAATAATTAATGTGGCAATAATTACCAATCACTTTTTGAATGTAGAAAAATAATGAACCCAACAAAATAATTTCTGAATGCTGCAAAAATGAAATTTGAATCTTGCAAAGGATTTCTGAATGCTACAAAAATGCACAGGATTTTTGCTGAATGCAACAAAATAATTTATGAATGCTGCAAAAATGCACAAGATTTTTGCAGGTTTACACAGGCCACAAAAACAAGTAGCTCACTCAACATTGAGATGGTTATGAACGTATCAGCTCCAATACCATGGTAAACACACACATGGTGTATGAGAAGATAAAACACACAAATAGGAAAGATAGGCATTCGTTTCATTTTACCATTGATATGATGTACATTTATAATACAATGAGGTGACTCTTGGATTCATCTTCCAAGGTCACTTGGACTCCATTTGTGACTGTTCGCCTTTCACACCTACCCATAGAGGATTAGGTGTTCAACACTTTCTCATTATTATACATTATCACTTTGTCAATATATATATATATATATATATAGAAAATTATTTTCTAATTGATAAAATAGCTAATTATTCATGCATAGAGATTTATCTAAATTTAGAGAGTCAGTTGAGTTAAGTCGTACTCAAATTTTGAGTGATTTCATGTCAAGTTATTTTAGGGGAGTCGTTACTCAAAAAAATATAAATACCCTCACCAAATTCATTGTAATCAAACAAGTTTGTGTGATTAATCGGAGAGCCATAACTAGCTCATGTTATTGTGTGCGTGAATTATTTGTGTTAAACAAATTGATATCAAAGGTTACAAAAGCCCAAGGAGAGTGATGTAACACTTGAGAGAAAAAATAAAAATATTTATTTTCTCTTAGTTGAGCTATGATGCACCTTGCAATAGTATTTAGGACATTATACGTAGGGGCAAACTTACCGCACTTTCAAATAAAGTGGGTTACTTTCATCGTTGAGGCGTTAGAGCACTAATGGGGTTGTGTATTATCAAAGAAACATTACTACACAACCTTCCTATATTCCACAAGGGTTAACATTGAAAAGTCAACAAAAAAAGACAAAGCCAAACGATGGCTAGGTGATGAGACATGATTTGATTTGAGGTATTCATAAATACAAGAGGTTTTTTTTTAAAGGCAGAAGACATGGTGGTCAGAGAGATGGTCGAGAAGAGCATGAACATCAAAGTGGAACCAACAACAAAAGCTTCAACAATAATCAAGATCTAATGTCACTACAGAGAATACTAACTCCATGTTCCTAGCTTGCCATACCATGCACAAATTTTTTGATAGTGTGTGGCTGTTAGACAGTGGTTGTAGTAACTACATGACAAGAAACAAGATTTTGGTTGCAAATTTGGATCAATCTGTGAAGACAAAGGTAAATTTGGGGCCCTAACAAGGCTGTGGATGTAGATGGAAAATGAGTGGTCAACATTCTGACCAAGCAGGGGGAGCCAAAGAAAATATTAGAGGTATATTATGTTCCTAGTCTCAAACATAGTTTTATGAGTGTTGGTCAATTGATGTAGAAAGGATGCAAAGGATATAAAGTTATCTTTCAGGGACAAGAGTGTTTTATTTATGACAAGACCCCAAGCAAGTAGCTAATAGAAAAGGTGCAGATGACGAGAAACAAACTCTTTCCTCTAATTATGAATTACAGTGATCGGGACAGTTCTTTCACAATTGCATGTTCTAATGATTATTGGTTATGACACTTTAGGTTTGAACACTTGCACTTTTCTGGTTTAAGATTGTTGTAGCAGAAATTTTAGGATATTTCAACACATAGGAAATAGTTAAGTATAACTTGGTCTAGCATAGAGGTAGGTAAAGTTTGTTTCTTAACTATTTACATTTGTAACTTATAATCTGACGGTCACGATATGTAGTGATCCAACAGTTCATTCTCTCCTCAGTAGTACCGACACTTGATCTGTGGCTTAACACCCAATTGGTCCATGATCTCTATTTAAAGAGCATGGAGGGTCATTTGTATGGTAACCGTTTATGAGAGAAGCTTATGTAACTTTTCTTTCTTTATATTAATAAATTTCCTGAAGTGGCAGCATTGGTTCAGGCCATGGATTATTTCCCTCTTTTAGGGTTTTAAGCATGTCAAATATTGGTGTACTGATCTATGATCTATTTGTGTGTGGTGACCTTTGGTGTTTGATCTAAGGAACTTACCCTGTAAACTCCTACAAGAAACATATGGTTATAGGATTACCACCCACCAAAGAACCTTCTAGTACTTGTGAGTGTTGCATCTTGGGAAAGCAATATCGTGAAATTTTTCCAAACGAAGATGCATACATAGCAAAGCAACCTCTTGAGTTGGTGCATGAAGACTTGTGTGGACCTATGAGGACATATTCGATTGATGGAAGTTGTTACTTCCTCACTTTCATTGATGATTATAGAAAAATGACTTGAGTTTACTTCTTGAAGCAAAAGTATAAAATTTTTGCAAAGTTCAAAGAATTCAAAACATTAGCATAGAACCAAAGTGATAGGCAGATCAAGATATTAAAGTCAGATCACGGTGGATAGTATGATTCAAAGGCATTCCATGATTAATACAAACAACATGGAATCAGAAGACAATTTACAACTAGATACACATCGTTGTAGAATGGTGTATGTTATAGGTCAATTTTGGCATCATCCCCCACGACCTGGTCAAACTGGACATCATCCCTAGGACCAATGAAATAGGTTCTATCATCCCCTTACATTTCAGTTGCTATATGTCCTAAGAGAAGAACAATTCATTCATGGCTTCTATTGTGAGATTTCCAAGGTTTGAAGTATATGTTATATCAATTATTGACTCACAAACGTGGCCTCTAAGGAGACTAAATGTGTTGCATATGCAACATCCTCCATTCAAGGATGCACTACAATGCACTGTCCGACATTCAAGAGTGTGTTGGTCACCTGGGAGCAGAATTTTCATTGTTCCAGGAATCTCCACATGGCCAGTGCCTTCTAGAAGTGTCCATATGTGTCAAACTTTAAATCCAAGTTTCCATCTAACACCTCTGAACTTGGGAACATGTCTTTCCTATTCTTATAAAATCATTCATTGAGAAACTACCATCAATTTCCCTATAAATTGAGCATAGATCCTAGTGCTAGGGAAGGGAGAATTCTGGTAAAGAAATGTTGTTGGATTCTCATTTGAGAGACTGAAAGCACTGATATGCTATTGGTGTGATGTTGGATGTGATGAAGCTGGGATGAAGTTGGAGCTGGTGGCAACAAATCGATCATTGATTGTAACCTTCCCCTTCTACTCTTTAATAAATATTGTTGTTCATTTTCCCATATATGTGTCTCTTTTCTTGTGCAATTGTTTCTTGAATGATATATATATTTCATATCTAATTGATTTGATTAATTAAGATAGGTAGATATCTGTATATTTCATGTTGTTTTTTGTTCTCTATTTGTGTTTGCAGGAACCGATTTGGCGATCTAAGTTGGATTCAGAGCGACAACAACAACAACAGATGGAGAAGGAGAAGCGTTTGGATCACAAGTAGGTTCTTTCATCATTCTGCATATCTGGTTATTTTAGAGAAAGTGATAGTAAATTCTTTCCTCTGTTGTTCTAAGTGACTAGCACCACACTTAGGGAATTTGGTTTATCCGTAGATCACAATTCCGCATAACAAATTGGTGACTCCGTTGGGGTGTATCCTCTCATTCCTGGTGTTTTTGCCTCTTCTTATCCTCATAAGTAGCATCTAATTTTAGTTATTAGACATTTTAATGAAATAATTGCATTAGAAGTGTGTTTTGTAGCTTGATTTTTCAATCCATGTTGCGCCCAACGCACTATTGGTCAAGACAGAGTGCACAACAGTGCACTGTCTCCCACTCAGGGGTGCACTGCAACATATTGTCTCCCCTTAGAGACTACGTTGCCTCCTTAGCCAACAAAATTCCATTCAAATTTTTCATTGCTATCATTCTCAGCCATTTGTTTGTTGTATTCTCAATTATCTGATACCTCTTAGAGACCAGTAAACTTCCAGATTCTTCCTCCCTTGAAAAGTAAATTTGTTCAATGTCTCTCTAGTGTTTTTCTTTATCATTGGAAAATACAATTCAAACTATTTTATTTCTACATTAGATCCATTTGTTTTCGTAAAGGAAATTTTTGTTTCATTCCTCATTTCCTGTAGGAAAAATTGTAGTTCCATTCTTCATTTTTCCTAAAAGGAAAATGTTGTTAAATTCCTCATTTCTCAAAGAAGAAAACACTTGTTTTATTTGATTTGATGCATATAGTTTCCTTTCTTGCATTCACATTAAAGGAGATGAAAAGAAAAACTGGCATGCGCATATAGTGAATTGTGCGTGTTGCATAGGAACAAGTTAGGAAAGCTGCATTTTAGTTTATGCTCTTTGTTGTTTGCTCTAAAACTAGTTTCTCTTTCCCTTAGTAGCTAGGATTTTAATTGAAAAAGCTAAAATTGAAAAGTTTGCTTATAATTTTAGTTTGAATTTTTAGGAATTTCCATCACATCACATAGTGAACCTCAAAGACAAAATTTCTAAACAAGATCAACATAAAATTTACCTCAATTTACTTAAGAAAGCATGGGAACATTAATGATGACATTTAGAAGGTCTAGGCTAGAGACGTGTTTTTGCGTCGTTAAACATAGCAGTTGTCGCTAACTTGTATGTGATACATTCTAAGTGTGATACCTCACTCCATGTACGTAAGTATATCGTTTCTCGTCCACATACCTTCGGGTATATTTAGAGGTGTTCTAGTAAGAAAATTATAAGGGGGTGCTCTCACTGTGCGATTTCGCATTAGACAACGCTAATATAGACTTGGGCCTCCATGTACCTTCAAGTATAATTGGGGGGAAAAATTTAGGTTCTTATCCATCCATAGTGAATAGAGTCGGCCACCTTGTAACTTTTGATACACCGAACACAACATTCAGGGATATTTCCTACCCATACTTATTAGTTCCTCAGGAGTTATTCTGCAGTTCACAATTACTTGGTAAATATTTTTCCTAGAATCACCCTTTTATTTTGTTTATTTGTTTTTGGTCATAAAATAAATTAGAAATCATTGAATAAGAACATCCCTTTCCCCGCCATTCGCGTAGAATAGCATTGAAACCACCTTTACCACCGGAAGCCATTTATGGTCGGCGAAGGCGACATCGTTCTACTGAAACTAGTACTATCAGTATCTCTAGTGCGACATCATCCTCACATATACCTGAGTCATCTCGAGTTGTTTCTACAAATCCTGGTTCATCTACTATTATTGATACGGAGTCCTCTCAGCTACCTGTGGTCACGATCCATCCAATTAGTGAGACCATACCTCCCGAAACCGACATTGTTCAACAGGAAGTTGATCCTAATCCTGTCGTTATTTTACCAGAACATCTGAATCTCGAAGTTGAAAAACCAGAATTTGTTCTTGTATCGGTCGCCCCACAATATATTGTATCCATTGATTCTCCCATATCGTGCAGTCAACCACCGTAAATATACTTCGGGCATGACGGTGAAATCCTTCCACCTGGTTTGATTTCGACTGAATAAATTCCACAAGACGAAACACCTTTGACTCCAACCCATTTTGGATCAGAGCTTTATCTTTACGATACTTTTCCTCAATCACCCTACT
Source organism: Pinus albicaulis (assembly GCA_034641835.2). Lineage (NCBI taxonomy): Eukaryota > Viridiplantae > Streptophyta > Pinopsida > Pinales > Pinaceae > Pinus > Pinus albicaulis. The sequence goes on along the minus strand of CM076569.1, from coordinate 165,922,296 downwards.
CTACTTTCTTTGATCCTGTGTCTATTCGAGTTCCCGTAGATCCAGTAGGGTATACATTTGGTTGAATAATCATGCCTGAGCCAACATCTTCGGCTAGACCATCTATTCCAGTTGCGACAGCACCTGCTCTTGCTACCCCGTCGTTGTTCACAACATCACCAAATTCACATCTGTATGGTGGCCCTTCTGTCCCACCTGGTTACCAATCTTTATCTAGAACCTTCTCTGGGGCATCCTAAAACCCATGGACTTCACCAATGTCATCATCAGGTATTCTATCTAGTACATATCTAGTGAATACTAAACGGCTTGATCATTTATATACATCATCAGGGAAATATCAAGCTGGTCCATCTGGGTATATTCCATCCAGTACAATTTCAACTAGACTCCCAACATTTGGACAAAAATATTTTCCATCTTATTATACTTCTCATGCTAGGGGGGAACCTATGGTCACCCATTTTGACAATACTTCGTCGTTATTAGGTCATCCTAATTTTGGAATGAATGTTTGTCAGTGGCAGCCCACTCTACCCATCCAACCACAAACGGTTGTGCAATCACATCAGTCGGTTCAATCTGTTGCACCCACATCTACTCCACTTGTTAATACATCCTTACCCCTGTTACAGGCTCAAATTTTTATATCTCAACCGTCTCAGGTGGGTCCTTCCACCCAATACCCTCAAGTATTGGGCCCTCAAACTCCTTCGACTGGTTTACAAAAACCACCTATATCTGGAAATTATTTATTCACAAACTGGATTACCATATTATGGGATGTCACATCCACAACCGGGTTATACCTATCCTCAACCAAATCCAAGATTTTCAAGTTTGGGTTATAATCTTGGTGGACAGACCCCTTGGCAGCCACAAGCACAAATGCCACAACCTTCATTTCAACAAGTAGTGTAACCAGGTTTTGGTCAAAAAATCCTCAAGCGTTTGATTTTCAAAACAACCCCTATCTGGATTACCAGCAACAGATTCCTTATGTTTGTGCTCGAAGGCATGTTGCCCAAGAAATTCCATCATACCCTGGCTATGCTCAACCCAAATTAAATCGACAGTTTCCCTTTGTTGCAAATTTAGAGTTACCATATATAAACCGTCTTACCAATGATCCAATCAACTATGCTCCTTGGTGGCCAATGATACCTCATAAATTATCCTCGGATATTCCTAAGTTCAATGAAAACCCTGGGAAAGACCCGTCGATGCATGTTATAACTTATCATTTGTGGTGTTCATATAACTCCCTAAATGTTGACTCCGTTCGACTACGTCGTTTCCAGCGTACGCTCACTAGTTCGGCCGCGAAATGGTACATTGAGTTACCAAGAGCTTCATTTGATAATTTCACTTCCCTAGAGATTGTCTTTTTGACCCACTTCCAGTTACCCATATGATATGAAATTGGAATGGAACTCTTGACTAATTTCAAACCGACTAATGCTACTCAAATTTCTGATCATATTCATGAGTGGTGTCATCGTCGTAGAATGGTTAATACATTTGTTCATGATCAAATCCTTGTTGAGTGGTTCATGAAGTCCTTGTTACCATATATAACTGAGGATGTCGCTAAGGGTGGCATCGTCACTGAAGAGTAGGTCATTGCTCATGCCCAGTACTTAGATTTTATTTATACTCAGTCTGGTATGCTCTACAATAAAATTCCCAAAGCATCGCGATATAATTTTACTGTTCCTACTTCATATAAGAACTCTCATGCTGGAATTGGTATGATCGGTACTGCAAGCACACATCACTCTACTGCATCTGATCCTACGCCTTCTTCCAAAATCCATGTCATGTCATCTAACAAAGGAAAAAGTGACAAGCAACCCAGAAGTAAGAAAAAGGTGAAATCAAAGAAAAAGAAAACTTCTACCCCGCAGGAACGATCATTTAATCAAAAAACTGGAAATCAGAAACCTCGTTACCCTTGCATAATCTTTAATGAGGAGCACTTTTTTCGAGATTGTCCTCATAGCGCCAATGTCTCAAAATTGATTAAGACCTCGCATGCATCTATTGTGTTGATGGATCCATTTCTGAATCCATACAAAAATTTGGTTGCTACGGATCCAGCTTCTGGTTCCCATGTGATTATGTTTTCTGTCACGAAGCCATCAAGTAATGTTTTGGTGTCAACGCGTAATAAATATTACAGTAGTCAGGATACATCAACCTACTATCTTGACCACGAATCTGTCTATAGAATCGACACTGCCAACTATTATTCCTGAATTGACAATAAATCCACCAAAGGGAGTCGTTCATAAATCGACATTCAATCCTTAAGCCCGAGCTGCTCAAAATTATAATATAGTTGAAGATTTGGCTCAATCCCCTTCAGCTACATCGATGCTTGAGGTACTTCAAAATTGTCCCTCCTAGAAGCAGGCTTTGTTGTCAGCAATTGGTGGAATTGATCCAACATATTCCAATCTCGTAGTCTTTAATCATATGGGCTATGTGTCACAATTACCAACAAAATTGGAATTCTCCATCCAATTAAATGTTCTCAATCACCTTGTTCATCGTACTATTATTGATGAGGGAGCATCTATGCTCATTATGTCTCTAAACTAGTGGAAGTCACTTGGCTCATCACACCTATCTCAATCGCCTACGACGTTGAAATATTTCGACGGATGTACATATAAGCCTTATGATATCATTAATAACCTGCATGTTGAACTAGGAGGCAAAACAATGAATGTTGAAGTTGAGGTCATTGATAGACCCCTTGATTACAAAATTTTACTCGGAAGGCCATGGGTATATGCTATGACTGCGATCATTTCTACATATTTTAGAATGATCGCCTTTCCACATAAAGGTGTTATCACAGTCATCAATCAACTATCCTTCTTTTCCTCCAGTTCCCAGGTAACTGGTAGTGTTATTTTATTCCACACACCCCAACTCACACTTCAGAACATTGGTGTAGGACTCTTAAAGGATTCTACCCTCATGGGAACCTTTGCATTACCTCCGCCTGCGATGTCGACAGAAATTGCAAACATAGAGACCTGATACATGATATCTTCCACTCCATCTGGCTTAGGGAAGATTACGAGTGATTCTAAAGTTGTTACATTGGATGAATTTCTGCTGCCTCACCCAATTGAGCTAGCATAGAAATCAATCTACATGGCTTGGGCGGTGAATTTGAAATCATCGTCGTTGGTCATTTAGGTTGATCGTTCATTAGATTTTGGTACTCCATATGATCCCTTTTCATACACTTTCTTGATAGATGAGAATATTGTGGAATCCATGATGCCAGAAGGAGAACCATGGGAAGATCATCATCATCGCTCCCATCTTCAGGATTACGAAGAAGATAATCTTATTGAACTATATCACCCATCAATAAAAACATTCTTTTCGAATTCTTTTCCCATTAATGCAATCAAATCCGAGCAAAATTTATTAAATATTGAAGAAACCATTTCTATCGATATTTCGACCAAACCCGACGTTGTAGAAAACATTCATGTTAGCGTGTCTTGTTCTCCATTTGAATTAGAAACTTATCCCTCACTCTTTCATGAATTTTGTGATGTATTTGCTTGGTCTTACGAGGAGATGGCAGGCATAGATACTAGAATCATTGAACACACCATTAACATGTACCCTGATGTCAAACTGGTACGTCAACGCCTTCGTCCTGTTCATCCAAAGAAGGTCGCTGCCATTAAAGTGGAAGCTGAAATTTTTTTGCGTGCTGGTTTCATTTACCCTATTCCATTAACTGAGTGGGTTTTTAACATTGTTCCTATTATGAAGAAACAAGGGACCATCAAAGTGTGCGTCGATTATCGGGATTTCAATCTTGCTTGTCCAAAAAACAACTATCCTACTCCCTTTATCAACGAGATTATTGACGATTGTGCTGGATGCGAAATCTTTTCGTTCATGGATGGATTTTCTGGCTACAATCAAATCAATATTTTCCTAGAGGACCAATATAAGACACCATTCATCTATCCCTGGGGCACATTCACTTATCAGAATCTCCCATTTGGTTTAAATAGCGCTGAGGCAACCTTTCAGAGAGCTATAGATTATGCTTTCAATGACATCAAGCACATTGTTCAACCCTATCTAGATGATTTACCCACGCATTCATGAAACCGAACTGATCACCCAATGCATTTGAGAGCTATCTTTTTATGCTGTCGACACTACAAAATACGCCTCAATCCACATAAATGTGTGTTTAGTGTTGGTTCTGGTCGTTTGCTAGGATTTATCATCTCAAAAGAAGGAATTCAAATCGACCCATTGAAGGTCTAGGCCATTCTTGATTTTCCTACACCATCAAATTTGCTTCAGTTACAAAAACTTCAAGGAAAGGCTAACTTCCTAAGGAGGTTCATACCCAACTACGCTGAAATGGCTAAAGGATTTACTTAACTCTTGAAAAAGGGGATTCTCCTACATTGGGATAAGGTTGTGCAAGCTTATTTTGATGATGTCAAGGATACACTTGTCCGGGCGTCATTAATGTACCCCCCCAATTATCAAAGTGATTATTTCTTATATATCATCGCGGTTGATATGACCATTGATATAGTATTAGTCCAAGTAGAAGATGGGACTGAACATCCGATATATTATTTGAGTCATAATCTCAATGATATGGAAGTGAAATATTCATACGTATAAAAGCTTGTCTTGGCAGTTGTTCAAGTTGTCCAAAGATTTCGCCACTATATCTTATTCTGGAAGACCATTGTCATTTCGGAATGCAACCCCATGACTTACATTTTATTATGACAATTTCCGGGGGGAAAGTATTCAAAATGGATTGTCATTTTGCAGGAGTTTGATTTGGAATTCATCAAATCCAAGTAAAAAAAGTCTTTATTTTTTGCCGAGCTTCTTTGCGACCTTCCCTCTGATAGTACTGCTACTACATCAAAAACATCTATTCCTGTTGAGTCTATGTTTCTAATCAGATCATCTGATCCTTGGTATGGTGATTTTATCATTCATCTCCAGACCCAGACTTTCCGGCTTGATACCTCTCGCTCTAAACAACGACGTATTCGATACAAAGCCAAATATTATCTGATCATCGGCGATACACTTTATCGTCATGGTGTCGATACGATTTTAAGGAGTTGCCTCATTCATGAGGAGGCCGAAAAAGTTTTAAATGACTCTCATGATGGGGCTTGTGGTGGACACTTGTCGGGATATGCTACCGCACATAAAATACTCCGCATCGGTTACTTTTGGCTTACCATATTTCACGACTACATCCTTGCGGTCAAAAGTTGTCATGCGTGCCAGATATTTGATCATAAATTCCGCAAACCGCCAGCGCCGATGCATCATGTTATCGTTTTGGGAACATTTTCAATATCGGGCATTGACTTCATGACCTGCAACCCTCGTTTGTCCAGGGCCATGTTTATATTATTTTCACAGTAGACTACTTTACCAAGTCGGTCGAAGCGATGTATACATTCAACAACACAGGAAAAACAATTACATTGTTTTTCTTTAATCATGTCATATCACGGTTTGGTGTTCTACAGGCTATAGTCACAGATCATGGGAAGCATTTTTGCAATCACATGATGAATGAATTGACTGCCAAATTAGGATTGTCGCATGATAGTTCTACTCCTTATTATCCACAATAAAATGGACAAGTTGAGGCTATTAACAAGATTATTAAACGAATGTTTCAACGAATGATAGGAGTTCATAAATGAAATTGGCATTTGATCTTGTACTTGGCTTTGTGGGTGTACCGAACCTCGATGAGAAATGCGACCGGATTTATCCCTTTTCAATTGGTGTATGTTCTGGAAGCTATCTTTCCTATCCAATGTGAAATACTGTCGTTAAAACTTGCAATCGACTTGTTATCTAACATCTCTTCGGAAGAAGCGCGTCTTTTGAACCTCATCCATCTTGATGAAATGGGTTGTGAAGCCACATTGTCCAACAAAGCGCATAAGAGACGTATAAAGGCGCAATACAACAAGCATTTCCAACCTCGCATCTTCTCAGAGGGTGACCTGGTCCTTCTTTACGATCAAGAATCTGATGTAATAGGTACAAGGAAATTTGAGTCGTTATAGCATGGCCCCTATATTTTCAAAATGTTCTTGCTAAGGGTGCTTACAAGTTGGTAGATTACGATGGAATTCCATTGGCGCAGCCCCGAAATGGGTTGTATCTGAAATGTTACTATGCTTAAACATGAGCATAGTGAACTATTGTATTATATTGTATATATGTTGTTGATTTGCATTTACTGTCTTATTTTTTTCTAGAGTTTTCTTGAAGTTAGTAATCCGCTTTACATTTCATCGCAGACGTCTGAATCTTTGGAACCATTTGTTGGGTATGCTGATGGTGCTAGTCGTAGTACGTAGAATCTATCATCTACAGCATGGACCATTTTCACTCTGAACGATGAGTTAGTGAGTTTTCAAGGGATTTGTATCGTTCAATCTACAAACAATATCGTTGAGCATAGCGCATTGATTGAACTTCTCTCTGATTCCATTTCATTTGGTATTAACCGCATCATCATTAGGTTAGACTCACAACTTGTGGTACTGCAACTTAATAGTGTTTATACTGTTAGAAATCCAACACTGCATCGCATGTTCCTAAGAGTTTGAATTTTGGAAATAAATTTTGATTTTATTCAATATCAACACATTTCCAGAAATTTGAACATATTAACTGATTCTTTAGCAAACTATGTTATAAATAGACATTTTCAACACATGTAAAGTCATATTTTCAATTCAAATCACATAATTGAATAGGATTGCAATAAACATAGGAAAACAGTGAAAATAAATAGATAGATAGTTATAGGTTTTTACAAAATTTGTGCCCAAGACACATTGGTCATATGACCTATAAATGTATGCAAAACGTCAAAAGTAAACTAGTGATGCTCGTGATGACATGCTATTGATCTAGCTATCCTACGCAATAACCGCATGTAATGGTTAGGAATGCCAATAGTATGGCATTGCAGTCTCATGGGTAACTCTTCGATCCGACAATCCGAAATCCCAAAATTCAACCCCTCTATGTGTTGTTGTAGCTCAGCAAGAGTCTCAGTGATATTCAAAACCTGAAGGACTGCTCTCCCGAAAGCCCTTTATGTTGGCTCATCTGCTCCCTGCTCTGGTTGTCTCACTGGTAGAACTCAACCTACATCTGCATTACATCAAAACTTTAGTTTTGTCTTGGGAAACATCAAAATACAAAAACTTTTATAAACCTTAGAAAAATAAAAAAACATGGTCAAAACATTCTTATCAATTGCACCCCATTGAGCGTAGTATAGTAAAGCCAAATTTGGATCTCCTCGGAAGTTGATGCCTACATATGCGTAATCATCAATGGCAACCATCTATCGCATGAACCAGGCGAAGAATGCAATTGAGAACATGATGGTCAATTGACCAACATATCTATCCATTAGTTCTACCCATCTATGCATCCTTGGATCTCTAGGGCTAGATATACCCAGTGTCACATGCTGGGGTTGCATCAATGGAATTCACTCTAAGAAAAAATAAATAGGATCAAACCATAATTGAAAATTTTCTTCCTTCCTCCCTTTTCCTTGCTCATTTTTTCTTTCATCTGAGAGAGTATAGCTTCAACCCAGTTGAAAATTGTTGTTTCTGAGCACTCTAATGCATACTGCATGTAATATTTGTTTACTACGTGTAGTGTAGCGGTACCAGCAAGCTTTGCGATAGTAAATAGGATGGTCCTCAATGGCAAGTCATGAACATCGCGGATGTTTATTTTCCCATCCTTACTAGGTTCTGCCCCTGGATTGCAATATTGCAATATATAATCTATCACCGTCTCTCCTCCAAGAGTAGACCCTGAAAAAGAAATGGGCAGACCTCTCCTTGATAATCCTATGAGAAAATATATATCCTCCACTAATATTGGGACCACTTTGTCCCTGTTGATCATAATCAGCTTCCTATAAAAGTTTTCACAAACAATTTGGCTTAAACCCCCTCAAATCTCCTCTTTCGGCCTAAAAACTCATCTCTATGCCTATCGTTACTATTTCCTGCCCCCTCAATTTACATTGTAAAAGGCAGAAAACCCCGCATTTAAATATATCGAAGGCTTAGCCCCTTCGGCCCTAGCCCCTCTGTCCTTTTCTCCATGTAACCTGGGTGCCAAACCAAGCGCTTAAATCGAAGGCACTTATCACGTATGTATATCGGGCGCGTTCGTCACCGTCGATCTGTACAAATCCAACGGAATTCAAAAAGTCTTCATCGCGCCCGTGGCCCACTCCGTTCATTTTTCAAATCGCTCGTTGGCCGTCCGATCAACTTGCAGATCTACGGCCAGGAACACATTCACCCTTGTGGTCCCTGTAGAAGTGCTTGTACCAAACCCGCCTGGTTTCTATTGCACTGCTCTTGGACGGTGGGCGGTAATTCTCGTTTGGCCAGCGATTCCACTCATCGCCTGACACGTGGCTCAGCGCACTATTGCAAAACCGCCCTCCATCGCACGTTAGTGTTCGACCAAGGATACGGAGCGATATGTGTGACAGTCGTCGGATCTGGAAGCCTTCATCTAATGGTCGCCATGCATCGAAGCTGCACGAGTTTTAATATATGGTGAGTACACCCCTGGCCCACTATCCATCGGCTCCGGTGCATTCACAACCGTCGATCTCCTCCTGAGATCGGACGATCAAGATTTGATCGCCCTCGCCTTTGACCGGCCCCACCGTCAACACTCCACATTATCCATTTCCCATTGTCTTAGAACTACGCCACCTGTCCTCAAGTTTTCCTCCACGTGCTCTCCACCACCTCGGACCTATATCTGGTTCATTCCTTCGTTTCTTCCGTATTATCACGTTCATTTTCGCACTCCACTAGCTTTCTTCATGGCCACCTTTTGCTGTTACGCTGCATTTTATACCATCGCCCTACATTTTTCCACCAGTCCTCCCTACTGCGCTGTTGTTTCTCATTACCCCCCACTGCATCCACCTTCCCATGCATGGTTTTCTTAACACATTTTCGGGTTTTGCAGGGTACGAGCGGCGATAAAGTACCATGATTCACAACTTTATTACAATGGAAAAAATACAGAGAAGGATCATTGTTCAGGGGCCGGGTCCATAAAGAAAGTCCTGGGAATTTGTTGCAACAAGACTTCCATTAAAGAAGTAGGAGTAAAATCTGTCAAACCCTCCCAGGGACATTCAAGGCGCCGGTTTCGCAGATGGAGGTATCAATGAAGCAGATAAAGAATATCAGTGAAAGGTAGAGAATTAAAGGCAGGTAGCTGAAGATTTTAGGGGTCTTGATCCAACCTTTTGAAGCAGAGTACCAGATTGAAGATCATGCACATCATTCGAAATATTTATACACAGAAAACCATGCCCTCAAGGCTTTATTTCAACAGAGTTTTCTCTGCAGGAAAGGACGGGATGTTTATGTGATTTCACTGCTTTGCCGTGTTCCTGGAGAAATTTCTACCCACAGCATTTATTTCAGTTGGCAGGCCACAGTGTACAAACAGCATTACAAAGTCATCAAGCAGTATGGGCGTGCACGTTTCCGCCATCCTTATGAAGCAAATTGATGGTTCATCACCTAATTCATTTATTAAGTTTCTTTTTCTCTATAAAACCCCCGAAGAACAGATTATTGAGGGTTCCAGGTTTTATCATAAAACTATGTAGTGAAATGCTTTTTGTATACATTTTGTAAAGCTCTTGTATGAAGGCTCAGAGCCCGTAGGGTCTCAGTGAGGAGGAGTTCTATCTGTTAAAGAGGATTCTAGTCTTTGGTATTTCACAGTGTGTAACCTTTTCTCTTATGTGTTATATTAATAGATCATTTCATTTCATCCATTTTTCTTGTATCATGTTTTGGAATGCGAGTGGCTCACTGATTTTTGGTATGGATTCATCCTAGTTGATGCCCATGCTCAGATCAGTTAAGCGCTTTAAATATGTCTCATGCATGATATTCTGTTCCATTACTCATCTAAACTGTATTTCTGCTATATTAGTTGCTTTAGGAGGGTGTTTTTAAAACGCTATTATCATGTATGGATTCTTAGATTGGTAAGCCCATGCATGGTGGTATTGTGTATCTGGATATCAGCTCAATGTTGACTAATATCTTCTCAACATTTATTTAATTACATACACCTTCTGATAATTGATATCTGTGACATATTACTTGAATTGGCCCGCTTTGCAGTAAACTGTCTCTGAATTTTCTGTTGCTTTCATATTAGATTTATGCACTTTTCCTCTGCAGTATCCATTTCTCTGTGTCAGTTTCTGAGGGTCTTGGTCCCTTTCTAGTTTATTTCCTTGTTTACAAGAGATAGCATGTGAGTTGAAGTTGATAACTTCACACATTATATTATATGCTCCTTGCTATGCTAAGATGTCCTAGGCACTGTTCTATCACAACTCTAGGCTGTCTCTAGGAGCTACAACATCTTTTTGGCGTCGTTGCTGGGGAATGAAGTTGAGAAATTTTAATCCCTGGGCCTCGACAAAACCTATCCACTCTTCAAGTAGGTGAGCATGGAGAGTTGAGAGTTGTATATCCCTCACCTTGGCGACTCCACATTTGTTCATTTGATAAATATATTTGCAGTCCTGGCTCCTCGTAAGCCACACCTAAGGTCAAGTACATCTAAGCAAAAGACACCTTCAGTGTCTGACCCTAAAAAGATCATACACAGAAGAAATTGGAGGGAAAGAAAATCAATCCATTCTGAGATTCTCGAATTCTCTCAAGAAGACTTTCCGTCCTCCTCCTCTCAAGATTCTCAATTGCAAATTCCCGACTCCACCGTCGGAGATACCGATTACTATTTAGATAGTCCACCCCGAGGAGGTGTCCAATTTAAAGATAATTTTCATCCTACTCTTGAGGTTGAAGAGGTCAAGGAAGTCACTGAAGTATCTGCTGCTAACAGACCATTATTCCCATCAACACCTCAACCAGTTGCAGTCGAATATATTCCTATTATCATTCATACTCCACTTCCACCTCCTCCTCCTCCTCTTACTCATCAAACTATTGCACTACCTCCACCCCCTCCAATGGCAAATTTTCCAGGCTTCTTGCTAAATAAATATGCTCCTCTGGCATTACCCCAAGTGTTGAATGATATGCCCCAAGATTATCTGAAGATCTTGCCCAGATTCAATGGGGAATATGAGATTGATGCTCAAAAACATCTTGAGACTTTCTGCTCTTTTGCAGAGAACTTTAATGTTGAACATTTAGATGTGGTCTTAAGACTGTTTGTGCAATCTCTTGATGGTGAAGCTCGAAAATGGTTTAAGACTTTGGCAGGTCGTTCTATTACCACTTGGGATAATATGGAAGATACTTTTCTCAGAAAATTGGGGGAGAAGAAAGATCACGGACAATGTCTTACTGAGTTTAATACACTCAAGAAAATACATGATGAAGGGGTGCCATAATTTATCAAAAGATTTAATAAATGTATTTGAGCCTTCCTGCTGACATGAAACCTCATCAAACTGCCGCTAAAGTAGTTTTTGTAGCAGCCTTTGATTCAGAATTTGGTTTCTCTCTCAGAGAAAGAAAGCTTGCTACTCTGGACGATGCTCATCCAGATGCACTAGAGTTGGAATCAAAATTTGCCTCCACGGGTAAATCAAAGGGAAAATCTAAACATGATACTAGAAGAAGGGGCAAAGAAAAGGTGTCTACTTCTAGCCAAGACAGAGACTCCAGTACTAGCATAATCGAAGAAATGAAAAAAAATATTAGCAACCTTACTAATAAGCTGGGTAAGCTTGAATTGGAGGCCAAGAATTCAGCTTTCAGGAATTTCCATAATGCTCCAAACAGAGGTTACAATCCTCAGTATAGGAAACCACCCTTACAAATATTGCCAAGGTAAGCAAAGGAGAAATAGGATCAAGTACCACACCCATTGTACCTGGAAGGCCTAGTAGATGATTCTACTGAAGACACTGCCTATGGACTGGAGGACACAAAACTTGCCTTTTCAAATAGTGATGAAAAAGAATTTCCTTTGCAAGGAAATGATGGAGCCGAGTGCTCATTGCAAGAAGGATAAAAGGCCAGAGACACAGAAGAAGCAGAATTTGATCATTATTGTAAACAATTTGATGATTTCATGCAAGCACATTTCAATAGAAGATATGATCTCAGATCCTCTAGGAAAAGGACTCGTACTCAAGAGAAAGAAGAAGAGTTACCCCATAAGGAAGCACCTACTTAGAAGGAGTCTACAATGCAGAAAGTCACAGACAAAGGTAAGAGCCCTCTAAACAAAACTTTGCAGTCTAATAATCAAATTCCTTCCGCTCCAAAAGTAGTCATTCCTCCTAATACCAAGTCTGTGTCAAAGGAAGTCAAACCCCCAGCTGAAAATAAAGAGCCAAAAGAGGTTGTAATAGATAAATCCCCCCCGGTTTTCAGTTTGCAAAAGGAACTTGAAAAATTTAAAATCCCAGTTCCCTTGACTGAACTGTTGAAGCAACCAGCATACCAAGCTCAAGTCACCTCATGTATGCTCCTTCCAGAAGCACCAATCATCCTAGATAGTCTCAAACTTCAAGAAGAAAGACCCATGGTTGTATTTGGTCCACATGTTGAGGAATTAGATTCTTCTAATCCTCCCTTTTATGTGTCTCTAGTGATTCATGACCTGCTATTACATAATTGTTTGTTAGATTTTGGAGCTTCCCATAATCTAATACCTCTGTCAGTCATGGACCAACTAGGATTAAAAATCACCCATCCATACAAGGACCTCTATTCATTTGACTCCAAAAGAGTTAAATGCTTGGGGATGATCAAGGATTTGGTGGTCAATTTGGCCCAAATCCCAGCAAAAAGTGTGGTAATGGACATCGTGGTGGCTGACATCCCAGCTCATTTCGGTATGTTGCTGTCAAGGTCTTGGGGAACAAAAATTGGCAGATCACTCAAGATGGATTTAACATATGCCACTATCCTAGTTTTTGGTGGCCAAGAGAGGAGATTGTACAGGGAGACTAGATTTGTCAAGATGGTGACCAAGGCTGGCAACTCAGTTAATTCTCTGGTTTACAATAAAGAAGGAGACTTCTCATGTTTGATGCTGGAGGAAGATCAAGACTATGCTCATGAACCATCCTTCTTCCAGATCAAGACTGAACAGCCCTCTGAGAGCAATGAAACAGGAATCTAGACACTCCATTTTGATGGAGCAAATTCAATAGAAGGTAATGGAGCTGGAATATTATTGATTTCTCCTACAAGGAAATGGGTCCCATTGTCCTTCAAAATGGAATATGAAGCCACCAACAATGTGGCTGAATATGAAGCACTTATGCTAGGATTGCAGACAGCCAGGAACATGAATATACAAAGTCTAAAAGTTATGGGAGATTCAGAACTGGTGGTTAGGCAGGTCCGGAATCAGTGTCAAACCAAACATCCTCGGCTGAGGGCTTACAGGAATGAAGTTTGGGACATGGTGGAGAATTTCTTCTTGGCATTCAATATCCAATTCATGCCCCGAGAGCTGAATAGGATGGCTGATTCCCTTGCTGTGGCTGCTAGTACATTTCACCCACCTCAAAACCCACTCTTAAGATATGAAATTGAGGTGCGTTACTGACCATCAATCCCAGATAACATCAAGCACTGGCAGGTATTTGAGGATGAAGAACAGATGAAGAGATTCTTGGAAATAGTAGGAGAATTCTCCAATATGGAGATTGATGCTGATGAAGAAGAGGGAGAGATTAAGGACATTTCAAAAAGAAATTGGGAGGAGAAAATGGCAGGAAATAAGGTGTTGCAGTTGAAGGGGAACATTATACCTAGAGGGCTGGTGCCTCTAGAGAGATTATTTGACAAGAATGATGTCTCACTATAGCCAAGCAAAGTGGTAGAAGAAAATCAGGTAGAAGACCTAAATCATGGTACTGAGGCTGACCCCAAAATAGTAAAACTGTCCAGGAAGATCCCTGGAGAATATACAAAGCTATATCATAAATTATTTCAGTCTTACAAAGATGTGTTTGCATGGTCCTATCAGGATTTGAAAACTTTTGACATCAGTATTATGCAGCACAAAATTCCACTAAAGGGATATGCAAAGCCTCACAAGCAGAAGCTCATACAAATAAATCCCCTGCTACTCCCTTCCATTGAGAAGGAAATTAAGAAGTTGATAAAGGCCAAAATAATTATGTCATTGAGGTACTCTGAATGGGTGGCAAACCTGGTCCCTGTCCGAAAGAAGAATGGGGAAATAAGGCTGTGTGTGGATTTCAGAAACTTAAACAGAGCATCCTTAAAGGACAATTATCCACTGCATAAGATGGATCACATCTTGCAGAGGGTAGTTGGAGCTTCGAGAATGTCAATGATGGATGGATTCTCTGGTTATAATCAAGTGGCTGTACTTCTAGAAGATCAAAATAAGACTGCTTTCACCACACCATGGGGAACATTTATGTATGCCAAGATGCCTTTTGGATTGATTAATGCAGGGGCCACTTTTCAGAGGGCCATGGACATTGCTTTTGTTGGGGAGCAAGATAAATTCTTGGTGGTCTACCTCGATGATATCACTGTATTTTCAAAGAATGATACTGAGCACATTGAACATCTGCGTAGAACCTTTGAGAAATGCAGAAGGTATGGTCTCTCTCTAAATCCTCAAAAGTCTTTATTTGCATTAGAAGAGGGAAAACTTTTGGGACACATTGTGACTAGAGATGGGGTGAAGATAGATCCCAAGAGGGTAGAGGTTATAAATGGTATTTCTTTCCCCATAAATAAGAAAGAGGTACATGTATTCCTTGGGCGCATTAATTTCCTAAGAAGGTTTATTCCTAACTATGCTGAGATAGTTAGGCATATAACATACATGCTCAAGAAGAATAATGAAGTAAAGTGGTCACAAGAATCACGAGAGGCATTTACCAGGATAAAAAATGCTTTTGCAGAAGCTCCTGTGATATCTGGGCCAGATTATTCCAAACCTTTCATGATATTTTCTTTTGCATCACCTCATACAGTGGCTGTAGTTTTATTGCAGAAAAATGAAGAAGGGTATGAGCAGCCTATTGCCTTTTTCAATCAGGTGCTCCGTGATGCAGAATTGAAATATAACATATTGGAAAAGAAAGCATACGCCTTGGTAAAATCACTCAAAGCATTCCGTGTGTATATTCTGCAGTCCCAGATTACTGCATTTGTGCCTTCAGCAGCTGTAAAGGACATCCTTATTTAGGGAGATAGTGAAGGAAAAAGGGGAAAGTGGATTGCCAAGATACAGGAGTATGACTTAGATATCCGCCCTACTAAGCTGATCAAAGGATAGGGGCTTGCCAAAATATTATATGAATCAAACTATCAAGATTTGGGCATAAATCCGTCCGTTATAGCAAGTGAGGAATCTGAGGAGAAAGAAGAACGACATGGAATTGGAGTAGCCACTCCAGAAACACATATAAATTACCTCACCAGTCAGTGGTACAAAGAGATATTAGAATATCTCCTCACACTCAGCTGCCCTCCAAGCTGTGATAAGGCTAAATACAGAGCACTTAGATTGAAATCATAGAGGTACATAGTCGCCAATGGCCGGCTATACTGGAGAGATCCCTCAGGCATCCTACTCTTGTGTCTCATAGAGGATGAGGTGGAGAATATCATAGCTGAATTTCATGAGGGAATCTGTGGGGGTCACTATAGCTAGAGGGCCACTGCTCACAAAATCATGAAGGCTAGTTTCTACTAGCCCAAACTCTTTGGGGATGTTTTTGCCTGGGTTAGAGCATGTGATAAATGTCAGAAATTTGCTAAAAGGCAGAAGTTGGCACCTCTGCCCATAATTCCCGTGCACGTAGATGAACCATTCAGACCGTGAGGAATTGATTTTATAGGTGAAATACATCCCCCATCAAGTGGTCAACATAAGTGGATTTTAACGGCCACTGATTATTTCACAAAATGGGTGGAAGCCATACCCGTGAGGAATGCAACAGATACTGTGATCATAAAGTTCATGGAAGAAAACATCATATCCAGGTTTGGCTGCCCTGCCAGAATAGTGACTGATAATGCACAGGCCTTCAAGTCTGCCAAGTTTGTGAGCTTCTGTCAGTAATATAATATCACACTAAGCCACTCTATAGCTTATTATCCACAAGGAAATGGCTTGGCAGAGTCATCCAACAAAACCCTGGTAAGGGCATTGAAGAAGACTATAAATGAAAACAAGAAAAATTGGGATTCCCAGCTGAAGTTTTCTCTGTGGGCCAATAGAATCACCAACAAGAGAGCAACTGGGAAATCCCCATATGAATTGGTATATGGGAGGGCAGCAATATTTCCTATTCAATTAGCCCTACCAGTAGCCCGATTCATGCAGGAAAGTCAAGAAGAACCTGATGATATGATTAGGAGAATAAACCAGCTGGTGGAATTGGAAGAAACATGCAATCAATTGAATCAAAGGCTAACAGAGTATCAGGAGAAGATGAAATACCTTTTTGATCAGCATGCCAAGGACAGGAAGTTGCAGATTGGTGATCTGGTGCTCAGGTGGGATATCAAGAGAGCTGAGAAGGGGAAACATGGTAAATTCGACCCCCTCTGGTTCGACCCTTTCAAGATTGTGGAGTAAGGAGGTAACAATACTTTCAGGTTGGAAAATTTACAGGAAGACTTGCTTGACGCCCCTGTAAATGGTCAATTTCTCAAGCCCTACTTTCAGTTCTTATTTTAGGCAAAGGCAACCTAATGTATTATATTGTATATTAGTTTTCTGTTTTGTTTTTGTTTGAATAATGTGGATATCGTGATGAATCATGAAATGAAAAATAGAAGTGCAGAAGAGCAGAGCCCTCACAGAGGATGATCAGGTGGTCTGTGAGTTCTCGACACGCTCAGGGATGAACGTGCCGTCCCCAGGTGGAGCCAATGTTGATCATAATAAGCTTCCTATAAAAAATTTCACAAACAATTTGGCTTAAACCCCCTCAAATCTCCTCTTTCGGCCTAAAAAATCATCTCTATGCCTATTGTTACTATTTCGCACCCCCTCAATTTACATTGTAAAAGGCAGAAAATCCTACATTTAAATATATTCAAGGCTTAGCCCCTTCGGCCCTAGCCCCTCTGTCCTTTTCTCCATGTAACCTAGGTGCCAGACCAAGCACTTGAATCGAAGGCGCTTATCACGTATGTATATCGGGCGCGTTCGTCACCGTCGATCTGTACAGATCCGACGACATTCACAAAGTCTTCATCGCGCCCGTGGCCCACTCCGTTCATTTTTAAAATCGCCCGTTGGCCGTCTGATCAACCTGCAAATCTACGGCCAGGAACACATCCGCCCTTGTGGTCCCCGCGGCAGCGCTTGTACCAAACCCGCATGGTTTCTATCGCACCGCTCTTGGACGGTGGGCGGTAATTCTCGTTTGGCCAGCGATTCCACTCATCGCCCGACACGTGGCTCAGCGCACTATTACAAAACCGCCCTCCATCGTACGTTATTGTTCGACCAAGGATACAGAGCGATATGTGTGATAGCCGTCGGATCTGGAAGCCTTCATCTAATGGTCGCCGTGCATTGAAGCTGCACGAGTTTTAATCTACAGTGAGTACACCCCTGGCCCATTGTCCATTGCCTCTGGTGCATTCACAATCGTCGATCTCCTCCTGAGATCGGACGGTCAAGATTTGATCGCCCTCGCCTTTGACCGACCCCACTGTCAACACTCCACGTCATCCATTTCCCATTGTCTTAGTACTACGCCACCTGTCCTCAAGTTTTCCTCCACGTGCTCTCCACCACCCCGAACCTATATCTGGTTCATTCCTTCGTTTCTTCCGTATTATCACGTTCATTTTTGCGCTCCACTAGCTTTCTTCATGGCCACCTTTTGCTATTACGCTGCATTTTCTACCATCGCCCTACATTTTTCCACCAGTCCTCTCTGCTGCGCTATTGTTTCTCATTATCCCCCACTGCATCCACCTTCCCATGCATGGTTTTCTTAACACGTTTTCAGGTTTTGCAGGGTACGAGTGGCGATAAAGTACCATGATTCACAGCTTTATTACAATGGCAAAAATACAGAGAAGGATCATTGTTCAGGGGTCAGGTCCATAAAGAAAGTCCTTGGAGTTTTTTGCGACAAGAGTTCCATTAAAGAAGTAGGAGTAAAATATGTCAAACCCTCCCAGGGACATTCAAGGCGCCGGTTTCACAGATGGAGGTATCAATGAAGCAGATAAATAATATCAGTGAAAGGTAGAGAATTAAAGGCAGGTAGCTGAAGATTTTAGGGGTCTTGATCCAACCTTTTGAAGCAGAGTACCAGATTGAAGATCTTGCACATCATTCGAAAGATTTATACACAAAAAACCATGCCCTCAAGGCTTTATTTCAACAGAGTTTTCTCTCCAGGAAAGGACGAGATGTTTATGTGATTTTACTGCTTTGCCGTGTTCCTGGAGAAATTTCTACCCACAACATTTATTTCAGTTGGCAGGCCACAGAGTACAAACAACATTATAAAGTCATCAAGCAGTATGGGCGTGCACGTTTCCGCCATCTTGTCCTTATGAAGCAAATTGATGGTTCATCACCTACTTCATTTATTAAGTTTCTTTTTCTCTATAAAACCCCTGAAGAACAAATTATTGAGGGTTCCAGGTTTTATCAGAAAACTATGCAGTGAAAGGATTTTTGTATACATTTTGTAAAGCTCTTGTGTGAAGGCTCAGAGCCTACAGGGTCTCAGTGAGGAGGAGTTCTATATGTTAAAGAGGATTCTGGTCTTTGGTATTTCACAGTGTGTAACCTTTTCTCTTATGTGTTATATTAATAGATCATTTCATTTCATCCATTTTTCTTGTATCATGTTTTGGAATGCGAGTGGCTTACTGATTTTTGGTATGGATTCATCCTAGTTGATGCCCATGCTCGGATCAGTTAAGTGCTTTAAATATGGCTCATGCATGATATTCTGTTCCATTACTCATCTAAACCGTATTTCTGCTATATTAGTTGCTTTGGGAGGGTGTATTTAAAACACTATTATCATGTATGGATTCTTAGATTGGTAAGCCCATGCATGGTGGTATTGTGTATCTGGATATCAGCTCAATGTTGACTAATATCTTCTCAACATTTCTTTCATTACATACACCTTCTGATAATTGATATATGTGACATATTACTTGAATTGGCCCGCTTTGCAGTAAACTGTCTCTGAATTGTCTGTTGCTTTCATATTAGATTTATGCACTTTGCCTCTACAGTATCCATTTCTCTGTGTCAGTTTCTGAGGGTCTTGGTCCCATTCTATTTTATTTCCCTGTTTACAGGAGATAGCATGTGAGTTGAAGTTGACAACTTCACACATTATATTATACGCTCGTTGCTATGCTAAGATGTCCTAGGCACTGGTCTATCACAACTCTAGGCTGTCTCTAGGAGCTAAAACAGTCCCCAATGTGAAATTCCTCTATTGCTAGATCCCATGAATGAACAAGGAACTCCAATAGTTCCATATGCTGCCTCATACATGACAGTCTGAAGTACTTTAGCAACTTGCAGTCTCTGAGGGCTCTTACAGTACCTGGATCGTTTAGGGAAATCATGTTTTGTTCCTCATGTTCTCTTTCCCTCCATGTAATCATCATTTTGGTCTGATGAATCCCTGAAACACAATCATAAGACTCATAAGGATCCATTTCATGCAAAAAACTAGGCAAAATTTGGGCACACTGAAAAGAAAAAAAATGGGAATTTTGCCCAACGCACCCTAGTTCAAGGGACAGTGCATTGCAAGTGCACCTGGCTTTCAATTCCAATGCACTGCAATGCACCTTTCGACATTCAAGGGTGTGTTACCCTATGTGAAAAATAAATTTACCCTAAGGGGACCAAATCCCTAAAAAATTGCAATGAAATGAAACATAAATGCTACTGAAGGAAAGAGAAGGTTCATAGCTCTAACCTGGATCGAATGGCGAGGAAAATCGTCCGCAGAATCTATCGCAATCAACTGCTAAAGTTCGGGGGGAAAAACTAGTTCAGAGCTCCAAAATACAAATGGTAACTTTAAAATGGTAAAAATGAATGGTAAAACTCTTTTAATTAGTCATTTGATTATTTTCAAATCATATTTATTGCTGTGACTATGGTTTTTATTCATTTTTTGCTATGAAACATGTATTTTTAATCCATTTGATGTTGTTCTAAACAAGTTTATAGCTGACATAGCACATTAGTCGTGCACACTTATCCAAGAATGATTTGACCACAAAGCATACTTTTATCCTTATTTTTCAAGCTTTGACAAAAATGAAAAAGGACTTGAAGCGCACTTTCATCTCTTTTTCGAGTTTCGATAACGGCGAAAAAGGAACCCCTGGAGTCTTCTTTTAGCTCCTTTCAGACTTCGATAATATGAAAATATTGTCGAGAACTTGTCTTTTCGAGCTCGTAAAGTAAATGTAATGACATCTATTCAGTGTAAGTTTAACCATTTTCCAGACTGAGATAGATTATTTACGAAAAAGGAAAACCTTAGTCAAACATGGCTAGGAGGTTCTCTCAAATATTATTTTACATTTTTTCAGATCTAAGCAAAAAAATTACGAAAAAGGACTCATGGAGTTTTATTTTGTCCTCTTTTTCAAACTCTCTAAATATTAAAAGGTACTGGGTTGTCACTGTCGTTAGGCTTGTTAAAACATAAAATAGCGACGAGCTTGCTGATCATGGCAAGAATCGAGTGTAATTTATCGCTAGACTCGTTAAATTATTAAATAACGATGCATATTCACCTAAAGGGTTGAATTATAGATCAAGCATATGTTATCCTCCTCAAGCTTGTTAAAAAATAAAGAGGTACTGATCGAAAAATGACTGGGGAAAATTTGGGAAAGCGAACATAACACTTTTTACAGTAGCAAGTCACTATTGAACATGACACATTCACTCCATCATTGTGACTTTTGGGTTGGGTAATCTTCTTGATGGTTCATTCTTACCTATGGTTCATCATACCTTCACTTTGGTTTTGGGTCAATGCTGCCAACTCATCTCAGTGTCGCCGATATGTTCAAGAGAAGTCATCCAGTGAATACTCATCCTTCGGCAATACTCATACACCTTCATTTTCATGACATTCATCCCTGAACATTTCTATATCAAGTCACATTTTGTCTCTAAAATCGGTAACTCCCATTTCATGATAAATTGGCTTCCTGTCGACATAAAATCATCATGCAAGAAGTTTACTTAGAAACATCATCTTCCTGTACCATGAGGCTTGTTACAACATCAACAAGATCCTTGCTTCTGGACCCTTGAACGAAAAATTTTGTTTGGCGTTCGACATCAAATCATCTATTCATGCCTTACAAACTATACTACAAAACCTTGAGAGCCATTAACATCAATGGTGGTTCTCTCACGTTTTTTAACATCTCACATCATTGGTTGGTAATAAACGATGTCTTACCATGTTCGCCTACAAATCATATATTCGCATGGCTAGACTTGTACATGAACGATTGAGTGAATGAGATAAGAAGACCCCGGATCTAGTTTCATCCATCTGGGTTGTGATTTCAGGATTGTTGTACACATGATATGTACGGTGACTTTACATACAGATTGTCATCCGTACATGGGCCTATATCTGTAGGCATGTCTGTATTGGGAAAAAATCCAATATAGAAGACTTTCTGAACTATGTACATGTTATTAGAGAGTTTATGTGTTGAGCATGGGAATGCCTCCCTCAGCAATTTGTGATCAAGATGAAAATATCATGATGTAATGTATTGTAGGATTGATGAAGGTCACCACTCCACTTCAGTTCCAGCTCATCACATTGTAATCATCTCATCCAAATATTTTTGTTATTATTTTGACTTCATTCTTTAGGGGACAGCTGTTATAGGTCAATTTGGGCATCATCCCCCATGACCTAGTCAAATTGGACATCATCCACAAGACCAATGAAATAGGGTCTATCATCCCCTTACATTTCAGTTGCTATATGCCCTAAGAGAAGAACAATTCATTCATGGCTTCTAATATGAGATTTCCAAGGTTTGAAGTATATGTTATATCACTTATTGACTCAATGATGCAGCTTCTAAAGGGACTAACTTCATTTCATATGCAACATCGTCCATTCAAGGGTGCACTGCAATTCACTTCCCGACATTCAAGAGTGCATTGGTCACTTGGGAGAGGAATTCTCATTGTTCTGGGAATTTCCACATGGCCAGTGCCTTCTAGAAGAGTCCATATGTGTCAAAATTTGAATCCAAGTGTCCATCTAACACCTCTGAATTTTGGAACATGTCTTGCCTATTCTTAGAAAGTCATTCATTGAGAAACTACCATCAGTTTCCTTATAAATTGAGCACAGATCCTAGTGCTAGGGAAGGGAGAATTTTGGTAAAGAAATTTTGTTGGATTCTCATTTGAGAGAGTGAAAGTACTAATATGCTGCTGGTGTGATGAGGCTAGGACGAAGCTGGAGATGGTGGCAGCAAATCGATCATTGGTTGTAACCCCCCCCCCCCCCCTTCTACTCTTTAATAACGATTTTTTTTCATTTTCCCATATATATGTCTCTATTTCTTGTGCAATTGTTTCTTGAATGATATATATTTCATATCTAATCAATTTGATTGATTAAGATAGGTAGATATGTGTATATTGCATGTTGTTTACTGTTCTCTATTTGTGTTTGTAGGAATTGATCTGGCGATCTAATTTGGATTGAGAGTGACAACAACAATGACAGAAGGAGAAGGAGAAGCACTTGGATCACAAGTAGGTTCTTTCATCATTTTGTGTATCTGCTTATTTTAGAGAAAGCGATAGTAAATTCCTTCCTTTATTGTTCTAAGTACTTAGCACCACACTTGGGGAATTTGGTTTATCCGTAAATCACAATACCGTATAATAGTGTAGCAGAGAGAAATAACATGACAATTATGAACATGGCAAGGAACATGCTGAAAGGAAGAAACTTGTCTAATGAGTATTGAGCAGAAGTAGTTGCATGTGATTTCTATTTGATAAAATTATCTCCTACAAAGAGTGTGATGAACAGAGTACCAAAAGAAGCATGGTCAGGTATGTCGCGTATCTCATCTCATAGTATTTGGATGTGTAGATTATTCACATGTGCCTAAGGAGATAAGAGGAAAATTGGATGATAAAAGCGAAAAATGTATATTTACTCGTTATAGTGAGAAGTCAAAAGTTTACAAATTGTATAACCCTAACACCAAGAAGACCATAATTAGTAGAGATGTTGTGTTCAAATAACAAGATTCATGGAATGGGACTATAGACAAAACCATTGATGAACAAACACCATTGATGGAAGGAGATGATGTAGAAGAGAAGGAGCAACACGAATCACAAGAGAAAACACCAGCAAGGACACCAAGATTTTCTTAGCAGCATGTATATTCAAGCATATCAACATACCATATTTCTCCTAGCATCCAATCAGGTGAAAAATCAAGTAATGGTAAGAGAAAGATGAGAAGTTTGAAAGATATTTGTGATGATTTGGATGTTAGTTCAAATTTTGCATTGTTGTCATTCCAACCTTCTTCGTTTGAAGAAGCAATCAGAGATGAAAAATGGGTGCAAGACATGGATGAAGAAATTAAAGCTATTGAAAAGAATGATATATGAGATTTAGTTGATTTACCAAAGGATAAAACCCTCATTGGTGTGAAATGGGTGTGCAAGACAAAGTTGAATGAGAAAGGTGAAATTGACATATTTAAAGCAATATTTGTAGCAAAATGATTCTCACAACAACCAAGAATAGATTTTGGAGAAATGTTTTCTCCAGTAGTGAGATTTGATACTGTAAGAGAAGTTATAGCCACAAAAACTCAGAACAAGTGGAAATTATATCAGATGGATGTGGAATTAGCCTTCATGAACATAATTCTAAAAGAATACATCTATGTGAAATAGCCTCCAGGTTTTGAAGTTGAAGGTAAATAAGATAAATTTTATAGGTTGAATAAATCACTCTATGTACTCAAGCAAACGCCTAAATATTGGTATAGCAGAATCAACAACTACATGATCAAGAATGCATTTTGTAGAAGAAGCGTTCAGCCTACCTTGTAGACAAAGGTAAATGAGCATGGAAAGATTTTGATTGTTTTCTTATATGTTGATGACATGATTTTTTCAGGTGATCTTGAGTTAGATGAATTTAAAGCAGCCATGATGAAATAATGACAGATATTGGTCTCATGAAATATTTCCCTTGCATAGAAGTTAAGCAATTTGAAAAAGGAATTTTTATTTGTCAAAATTAATATTCTAGAGATTTGATAAAAAGATTCTAGATGGAAAATTGTAAACTTTCCCCTACACCAATTGCAACAGGTACATAGTTAAGTAAGGATGATGAAGGATCAGATGTCAATCCATCTCAATTCAAAAGATTTGTTGGTAGCCTCATGTATCTCACATCTAGAAGACTGGATATTATGCCCGGAGGGAGTTTGATTTCCAAATTTATGGAGACTCTAAAAGACGCACATTGGAGAGCAAGAAAAAGAATTCTGAGATACATGTTAGGAACTAAATATTGTGGCATAATGTATGCAAGCACAGAGAAGAAGGATTTGATTGCATATACAGATAATGATTTTTTTGGTAGTTTGGATGATAGGAAGAACACTTCTAGTTATGTGTTCCATCTTGGTTCAAGTGTGATTTCAAGGGCATTTAAGAAGTAGCCTATTGTGACAATTCCTTCAGCAGAAGTAGAATATGTAGCAGCATGTCAAGTAGTGTGGTTAAGAATAGTATTGGATGGACTCAAGTAGAAACAACAAGGATCGACATCAGTATATTGTGATAAAACCTCAGCGATTTCACTATCCAAGAATAATGTGTTTCATCAAAAGAGCAAGCATATTGATACTAGATATCATTTTATTAGAGAAATTGTGAGCAATGGAGAAGTTCACTTGAAGCCTTGTAAATCTAATGATTAATTGATTGATATATTACTAAGTCATTAGCAAAATATGTGTTTAAGTTTCATAGAAGAAACTTCGGTGTTGTAACCTAGCTGAGACATATACAAGAAAGAATGTTTGAGTTGTCATGAGTCATGTCTTAGTTTAGCGTTCGTAATTAAGGGGGAGTGTTAAAATAGCTAATTAATATTGCATGGAGATTTATCTAAATTTAGAGAGTCAGTCAAATCAAGTTAATTCATAATCAAATTTAGTGTGTGGTTGCATGTCAAGTTATTTTAGGCGAGTCACTAGTCAAAAAATTATAAATACCCCTCATTGGGTTCATTGTAATCAATCAAGTTTGTGTGATCAATAAAATATCTGCAACTCATGTTGTTGTGTGAGTGAATTATTTGTGTTAAAGTTGTGCATTTACTCTGTCTTTCCAACACTAATCACTTTTAAGATCATAATTTACTGAAAAGTATTGCTTTAATTTACTGACATTTATTTATTTTGATTGATTACTAATCCTGATTAAAGCAATAATTGGGCACTCGAATTATGCATATTAAACAATTACAATCACTAATCCTGATTAACACAATAATTATGATCACTAATCCTGAATGTAATTCATAACGATCACTAATTCTAAACATGCTTTCTCATCCTACATCCTGGATTAATCGACAATGATTACTAATCCTTGATGTGATTCATAATGATCATTGATCATTATGGAATAATGGGTGCGATTAAGGAGAAGATCAACAATTGTATCATTATGGATTACAGGGAAAAAGAGAACTCCCATGTAACGAATATAACATTTATATTAATTTATGCCTTGTAATGAATGTAACATTTATATCAATTTGGTGAATTCAAGGGAAAACACATACACCCTGTTGGAATTTTGAAAATATAACATTTATTTCCCCATATATATACAAATTCCTTTTACTTTAAATATACCCATTAGTCTAAACTTCAGTCTAGAAAAATACCAACTCATTATAAAATGCACCCCGTTGAATTTATTCGAACAAAAGTAGAGATAGCTATGTAGTTTTTATAATGAATAAAATCAACCTAAAGCAAGGCCCCAAGTGATGATACATTCACAATTTTAGATCCTGAGGTTGATGGTTTCAATAAAGGAAGTAGGGCTTCCACCATTCTCTTGGCACCAAAGTAATTTATATCCAGGCGTGCCTTTGTAGTATTGTAATCTTCATTGAAAACTTCTATGAAAGATCGGTTGGCCTGCCACCCAATTCCATCGTGGATAAAATATGCAACGATGTGATAAATTTCAATCCTCATTAAACTTCAGAAGATTCTAAAGCATTTGAAAATTAGGGTTAAGATGAATCCATATTATATTCATCTTAACTCTAAAATATGATCTAAAACTTCTAGGAAGTCCTTAAATCTATATTCATTTTAAATCTTAAATATGATAAAAAACATTTGAAATTTAAAACCTCTTAAATCTATAGTAAATTAAATCTATTTTAAGAGTAAACCTAAAATCTATCAACTTTTCAAAGAACCTAAAACTTTTGAAAATCTTTTAAGTCCATATTTAATTTATTTGAACTCTAAATTATTAATATCTTAAAAGAATCTGAATGTTAAAATGAAACATCCTAGTTAACTTTTCACCCTTTGATAATGAGAATAATCATAACGTTAAGAACATACCCTCCCACATGGTAGAACACCTCATTTCCATCAGATAAATCAACAAAAATAGTAATGAACAACTTACTAATAGCCCCAGGCGACTAATGCCCGGACTCTCCCATAAATCCCAGTCTATTTTCGCTCCAATCACTCCAGCATTATTAATCTTCTTTCCAGTAAATTTGTAGGAACAAGAATCACAATTTCGGAACATTACTGTTAATCACATAGTTCATATACTTAATGTTATTTTCAATGTATACTCTGTAATTCAGGTTTAAGGGCACAAGAATATTCATGTCATTGAATTTGTTTCTAATCCAATCGGTCAATAGAAAAACACTTTAATCACTCTATACATCTAGTTGGAGGAAATGAACATTTGGGTATCCTTCATCAACAATAGATTTTGCAATGGACAAGTCGTGGGAATATTTATGGGCAGTCATAACAACAATGAGACCATGTTTTAATAGAGGACGAACAGTCTCCAAGCCAATACCCCAACTCGATCTGGCCACCACAACCATTTTATTCTTTGTCCACCCTTTTTCATGTTTCAATCTTCAAACAAACAAATAGATTCGATTTGATTCAATTCAATTTAGTGCAGTCGAGATAATTATGAAATCAAGTACCATCACTAATGGTGATAAGAAAGTAGCCATGAAAGTAGAATAATGAGATAGGTATCCATGAAATGAAACATAAAAATTTCATGGAACATCCAAGTGTACACATTATAATCCTCCAGGGATGCTAAAGGTGTCACCTCCATAGCCATCAAGTAACGTTGTGAGGGACCTTTCTAGCTTGGCTTTGCTAGGTTCCAAAAATGAGACTTTGAAGTGGGGCATTCAACATAATGTTGGCAATTCCCTAGGAAAAGAGTATGGTGCCCTATACGACGTTTTAACATCTGATACAAGGCCCCAACCCCATCAAAAGATGAGACTTTTGTCCTTGTTGGTCACAACCATGAGATAAAATCATAACCTTTTATGGGTCATTGAACTGGTGGGTGAGTGTCAAAATTCAATTATATTATTGTTGTCCGTCATTTTAAATGTTGTAACATAAGCTATAGTTAAAAATAATAAAATAATATCTATATTGATAAATTAAAAATAGTAATAAAAAAATAAAAATTAATGGAAGCCATAAATAAAATATTTCAATTTTCGTTTTACATAATTTTATCTAATGAGATAAAGTAATTGAAAATTCAAAAAAAAAATCACTTTTTAATTTAAGTGAGATGTAATTTCTTCAGTACTTAATGTAATACCCCTTAGTAAATATGGTAACTTTGGAATTACTTTGTTTTACTAGGAGTTTGAATATAGACGAAAGACTTAAAAGAATGGGTTATGAATGTGAATGTAAAGAATCAATTATATAATATCTTTTTCTTTTGTTTAAAAAAAAGTTAGCTACAACTTACAGGGAAATGATGTAAAAGTGAAATTTCTTATTCAAAAACACTGGAAGACAGTAATGGGCTAAGGTAGTTTCTTGCTCAACCTCTCTCCTAGAGGAAATTTTCTTAGAAAGGAAAAGTGGCCAATAGGGTATGAGGGACCTGGGGCATCTACAGAGGAAAAAAAGAGGGTTTTTTGTGAACCTTTGTCCGGACGCTGCAGTGGAAGGAGAACCTGTGAAGCTAAGTCCTTGAGATGGTTGTCTAGTGGGACTATTGAGAACCCTTGACTAGAGCTGGATGGGACCTAGGTGGTCATGGGATAAACCTGTGTAGGTTTGTATCTGAGATTGTTTCTGAATAAGAATTGGCACATGGGGGGGGGGGGGGGGGGGCGGGGTTGGGAGCACCAATGCTGCTACTGGTACTAATAGGTTGGGCGGAACGTCCTAATACCTGGAAATTTGTAGTTGACAGAGTTTAGATAAGTATATGCATATATTACTTTATCATCAATTACTGGTTACTAAGTTAATGCTAAATTTGATTATGTGAAATATAAAGATGCATTAAACTGCTACTACAAATGCCTATTGGAAAATTGGGTATTGTAGATGATTTGTATATCATGTACATTAATTGCTAATAAAAATGTGTGTTATAAAACTGGGTATTGTAGATGATTTGTGTTAAGGTCCTATAATAATAGGATTCATAATTTTTTAGCTGACTATGATTAGTCTTGTAAATATGTACATACTTCGCTTTCTGCAAGTTGTTTCCCATATTTGAAGGTAATAAAAAATGAAAAGATGGTAAAAGTCCTAAAAGAAAGATCAAAGGACTTAGAAAATAATAGACCCCAAAAGAAAAAATAGATAAAAATAAGACCTGAAAGTGAGCAATTCAAAATGCCACTACTATTTACTTTTACTGCAAGAATAATGATTATGTGCAGATTGTCAATAAATGCCATAATCCATGATCAGTTAAATAGTTTAATCTTAACTTTTCATGTTTTTAAATAGATAATAAAAGATATGTCAAACAGTTTAAACTTGACAAATCAGTAGATAGTTAGAGAATAAATGAGGAGCTCAACAGTTTAATCTGAGCCCTCAAATGAAATAAAGTTAGAATTAGATAGTTTTTATGCTTTGAAAGAAAAATGGATTTAGGGTTGCAAGCTTAAATGCACCCATGAAAATGAAGTAAAAAATGTTAGAAATAATAAAGGGTAGGTAGAAAGCAGTTGTGCAAGACATGTAATAAAACATCATCGGGCAGAAATTACTAATTTTCCTTCTCCACAATCATCTAGTATTCCAAACCTTCAGTTAAAGAGGCTCAGAGCATTTCTCTTACTTCTGTTGGGACAGGACCCAAGGCTTGATAACTGATTGGTTAAAAATATTGAATTCCCTACATAAAGCCCATCTCATCAGCATATTCACCCTTTTCCAAGATTATGATCCCTTTTTCTAAGTAAAACACTTTTTTGCTTAGTAAAAGTAAAAACCCTACATAATTAATTTTATCTTCATTCAAAAAACACTCAAAAAAACCTACAAAATACATTTATCCTAAGTTCATGTGTAAAGAATAAAAAAGGGGACAAACTATGCTTTATTGCCTATTTTTACACTTTACTTAGTTTCAAACTATGTATTTTAATTCATTTCATACATTACACCTTCATTTCATATCAACTACTAACCTAAAGTATTAAAACCCTATATCATATCCCTCCCATAATTATTAAATACTTTATATATAAATATTCCTGAAACCCACTTATTTTAAGTTTAAGCCTATGTTTATATTATCCCACATGGTGAAATAAAACCCGCCCTTTCCCCATAGGTTTAAACATATCGAAATTATAAATATCCTGCCCCTATGGTTTTAAAACACCTAAAAACTTTTTATTAACCATATAATATATATATACCACCAATCAAACAAAGCAATTTTTATTTGTTACAAATATACATTTACAAATGTTAAAAACCATTCTTGCGCCATTGATTATTAACATTCGATTAAATGTTTTATTTAAACAATATAACATTACCCTGCCATATCAACAAAGTAAAATATTAATTTATTCATTATAAACTATGTTTTAAAATACATTTTTTAACCTCGCCGCATCAATAAAACCTTGGGCCCCATGCCCCAATACCGAGTAGCTTCCACAACCAATCTTAGTCGTTCACATCAAAGCTTTTAGATCTGACAAATGAAAAACCATATCACAATTTAAGTTGTGCGATGATAATACATTTCCCAACCATGCGAAATAGGTTGTTTTAGCCTTTCCTCTCTCCTCCATGTGGCCCAGTTCTATTGGATCGCATCCGATCCAACTAAAACTGCTTACCACTTTAATCCAACGCGATAACCACTTAATATTTTTCGCCTTCGAAGCCCGAAAACCACCAATTTTCCCAACATGATCGCCATTAATTGCAAGTACTTTAAACCTAAAATGTCAAATAAACTCTGAAAAGCACCATTGATTCCTTTTTCTGCATTTTCCAACTGTATAGCTCCTCCCGACTCAGAAAACGAAGCATGTGCTTTGTTTTTAAGCAGAGAACCTGAAAAAAGCCCGAATTTTTTGTCAAAGCTTACTGAAAGTCTTCATAAAGCTTCCAAACACCATAAAGATACCAAGAACCCGTCAAACAACTTTGAACTTGTTTAAACAACCAAATACCTGCATAAACAGGTATTTTTCGAGAAAATCGAGCCTTTCTCATTCTGAAAAGAAATTACTAAAGAAATTTAAACGAATATAAGCCTAATTTATCCAAGAAAGCTCCTAGTTATCTAAAAAGGCCCAAAAAGAGTCAAAACTCTGTCAAAATTTTGATAAAACCCTGTCTTATACTGCGTTCAATTTTAAAAGGAATATATTGAGTTTATTCTAGTTTTTGCATACTATATAAAACTCTAATCAAACCCAGAAATCCTTTGCAGGTAACCTGACCCTCTGTGCTTAATTTCAATAAATTTTCAACCCAATTATCGATTGGAAAAAGCCTAAGAAATCCATGTTTCCTATTTCATAACCAGTGAGAGTTTGTAATACAGTTGAAATCCAAAATTGAAGGTTGAAACTCAACAAAAGAACCAGATTCTACCCATTTTTATCCAAGAACCTCTGTCAAAGTCAATAATACTTTTGTAAACCATTTAATCTTACAGAAGAAGCCAGAAAGCCTAAAAAACAAAGTTTTAGTAATCCCGAAAGCCTAAAAATGCGAAAATCCACTCTAGTTATGTCCTCCAAGACTGCTATCATTGTGAATCCTCTACAGCCTCCTGTTGTAGACATTGAGCACATCCCCTTAGAACATGTAGACTATAAAATAGCAGATCCAATTGTAGAATTCAATCTGTTAGACCTCCACAGCTAGAGCTTTGAAAAATCCTTAGATCAGGTGGAAGAAGTTCAAATTTGAGAGTCAAAATTGCCCAAATATGTTGTTCCAATCACTCATCCATGCCCAGAGATTATCAGGTTGTGTCAAAACTATTATGTGCCTAAACAAAGAGAAATAGTGAATTCAAGCAAAGAATTATTGTTTAAAATTACTGCTGAATCCATAAACCATATGTTACAGCTCAAACATGATCCTAAAGCAGTCCCTTTGTCAATAGAAGAAGTTAAAAAGTTGTACATGGCCTTGATTTTCCCAAAATATTTCATATCTTCCAAGTATTCATGCCCTTACATGTGGAAATTCCTCAAATCAATCCTCCATATTCTACTTCAAAATTTCCAAAATGTTCAAGGCATGTCATTTCCATGTTATAATTCATCCTAGGATACTTTACGGATGAACATACAGATGAATCTATGCTAGGTTTCCTATCTACTTCTGTACCAAGACAACCTCCTTCTGTCATATTGAATTATGCTGAGTACATTGCTGACAATATCCATGAACAGTTGGTTAAATTTTCAACTGAAGGAGTGTTTAGATACACATCATTTCTCTTCCATATGTTTTTGTATTTTCAAGCAGATAATTTTCCAGTAACTCTCTAGAAGCTTAACATAGAAGGAAATCTAATTTTAGTCATTTTTTGGACATATTTGATCATAAAAGAGTCCACGAAGTTTACTTATATAGAGTTTTCAGACTAATTTGTTCATCCATTGATAAACATGTTAACAAATACTGAACAACCAAGGATCAATGATGAAATGAAGAAAATTCTACGGTTATCTTAACAGACTAGAACTGGAGATTGGTATTTGTATGAAAAACACACATAAATCAGAGTTTTTGGGTCTAATCTGTTACCCTGCAAACCACCCAAATATGTACCAATGAGGGTTTTTGCCTTGGAATACATCAGGAAAATATTAAATTCTAATTCTATCAACTTCCTAGCAGCAAAGAAGAAAACAAAATTTAAGTTGAAGAATCAAGTGGGACCCTTCATTTGTAATCACAGAGATGTAGAGACAGAAGCATCCAAACAGTTACTAGACTACATATTTGAAGAGTGTTTCTCCTGAAAATATAATCCACAAGGAATACTGAGCAAAATGAGGGTTAAATGCAAACTAACACCCTACATTCATGAGAAAAAACCAGAGATTGAGAAGTATGTCAATCAGACTGAGTGGGCAGAAAACACTTTGATAGATGCAATAAAGCAGGGTGATACTAGTCACACCTTACAAACTGCAAATCAAGCAGAGAAAGCCACCAAAATAGTTAGAGAAGAAGCTACTTACATTGCAGAGACAACAACTGAGAATAGGTTAAAGTTAAGATATAATAAAAATCCTAAAATAAATCCAGTGGGTAAAGAGAAAGTGACTATTGAGGTTGAAGACACAGATGTCCCAGTAACAAACACAGATGTTGCTACAGTCATCACAAATGAGCCAATTACAAAGAATTTGAATGAAGAACAGATTGATAATTCAAATGCACAGATGATAGAAAAACCGCAGAACATAGAAGCATCATCTTCACAAACAGCAGAGGAAAAGGATCTTGATATCAGAAAAAAGTACAAGTAGATTAAGACAAAGAATTAAGAGATAAAAAATGAGATTTACTCTCAATATTTGAAGCAAACACAAAGTGTACAAAACAGATTTTTATCAGCCTTTGATTACTAAAATAAAAAATTGATCATGTCAGTATTACAGCCTACAGTGAAAACTCCAAAGATTGTCGCAGACTACAAGAAGGTTGATCTAGAAGTATCAACAAAAAAAATTCATGCACTAGATCAAATAGAATTTCATAGACAAAGTTCAGAGATGTTATATTCTACCATTATAACCAAGGCTATGAGTGTTCAAAAACTTAAGAACACAATCATAAACATGAAAGATCAAATGAAAGTTGACAAAGCCTCATTATATGCTAAAGATCTTAGGATTAAATCCTTAGAAGAGTCGATCATGCAAGTTGGATATGATCCTGCAAATGTAAAAGCTGCAAAATAGTTAGTGAAGAAAAAGAATGAGGACATTGTAGCATTAAGGAAACAACTCAAGCTTCCATCAATCGAACATCCTCAAGCCAAAGAAATTATACAAGAGCAGACTGAGAAAGATGATATGATGAACTTAATCTTTCAGCTAACAGGACAGATCAAAGAAATGGAAATTCAAATCGACAAACTTTTCCATGAAAGGGAAACTAAAAAAACACAAGAATTTCCTTCAGTAATTCCTATGGTTACTTCAGTTGTGCCTTCAACTCTAGCAGAAGAGTTGGCACCCAAAGTACCACCGGCTACTGCAATGCCAGTGACATCATCTACAACTTCAATTACAGAGTCATCTACTACAACAACTCAACCTTCAAATGAGGCCAGTAAACTGGTAAAAGCTATGGAAGAAATTTCACTTCAAACAAGTGAGATTAATAGATTGAAGAAAGTGATAGACAATCTTGAAGATACAAAGAAGTTAGCCCAAATTAATGCCAAAACTCATGAGAAAAGGGCTAATAGGTTAAATGAAGAACTCAATAAACTTCAAAAGGATTTAACCTTAAAGGAGCCAATATCATATGTGAAAAACCAGTTATGGAACAAAATTATTGAAGCCATCAATGATGTGTGGCCCTCGATTAAGGTAATCTTTGAACAAAGAGATTTACTAAAGGCAGCGCTAGCAGAAATTCAGAAAACCAAAGATGAGCTAGGTGCCAAACCTGAGCAAGCCATAGAATTGATTAAGTTTCTCAACAACAAAAACAAGTAGGAGTTAGAAGAAATTGAGATCACTGACAGCACTGAAACAATCCTTGAAATAAGGAAAGTCATCACAAAGAAGAACCTGATGAAACAGTTTGAAGAGAAATGTGAAAATATGAACATAGCCATAACCAAGTTTATGGTTAAATTTGAAAATTTGAGACAAAGAAGTTTGCCTAGCATTTTGGTCATAAATGATAAACTTATGCCTCAGGAAGATTACAATAAGAAGATCAGAGAATATGCAAAAGAGAAAGTGAACAAGACAGATGGACAAGGTATTCCTACAGGGAAGGTCTTACTCAGAAATTTTGAAGATTTATTTTATTTGCAGCATGAGATAAGAAATTTATTTGTCATAAAACCAACTTTTGTCAGATATACTGAGGCTGATGAAAATTTCAGGAAGCTAAAGAAGATACAAATTTCAAATGATGAAACCGGGCAATCGCTTACTGATTTATTGTGAAAGTTAAAAGGCAGATAAAAGGATAAAACAATTGGCTGATTTTTTCACAGTCAAAACAGAATTTATTATAGTAGTAAATCCGTTTTTACAGAGTTAAAGGGTATCAAGTTAAAGAGAATATGAGTTAAAGAGTATCAAAGATTAAAGGGAATCAGAGTGAAAAAATATAAGATAAAGAAGATCATATTTCAAAATAGATTTGAAATATCTGAGCCAGCAAAGAGGGCACCAAGGCAGCCAGCTGCACCCAATCCACAATTAGTTTCTATCTATTTGGATAAATAGGAATGCTTGTTGATTTGTTAAGCAGATGTCATTATTTTGTTGTAAAGATATTTTTATTTTCCTTAGATTATTCCTAGAAGCATTCTAGGATATTTTGTAAACATTTTTGTATAAATAATTCACCCTTTGAGGTATTATTGTGGAATAAATTGCTGAATATTTCTATAGTCATTTTTGTTGTACTTGAAGGCTTTTATGTTTCAAATTCAAGTAGCGGACTGGATCGAATCAATTAGCATCATATTTCAGGATTCATATGATGAGATATTGAAGTGAAGTATTTTCTACTTGTCATTGTTTATCTTCTTTGTTTCATGCATCCACATATGTGTTCCAAATTTGAATGATAATTCAGGAGTATTATTTCAGCATTTGTTAAAAGCACCTTGTCTTTACTGTTTATCATTTCTATGTTTTCTGCTGATTTCTAGAGTACGGAATCCTTAATTGCTCCCTCTTTTGTTTGACCTCTTCCTACTACTTCCTTTTTCCGGATCAAAGAACCCTTCTTTTCTCTTTATCCCGATCAAATCACCTCACCAAACAACCTTCCAAGATCTTGAAAGGCTTATCTATCTTGCCTTGAAAACATTTGACTTTTTGACCTTAATCCTAGTTCCGTCTGCTTGACTTTTGACTCCTTAGCCCAATGGACAAATAGATTTCTCACTATGCATCTCATTAAGTTATTTTTCCC
The DNA here is from genome assembly GCA_034641835.2 of Pinus albicaulis. Taxonomy (NCBI): domain Eukaryota; kingdom Viridiplantae; phylum Streptophyta; class Pinopsida; order Pinales; family Pinaceae; genus Pinus; species Pinus albicaulis. Next base: position 165,886,405 of record CM076569.1, on the reverse strand, counting down.
ACCAAACCAAATCAAACCAAAACCAAATTGCACAATCATAACTAGCCTAATATTTATAAATCAAAATAAAGTTAAATCTTGTAGAGAGAGCCCTCTCTGAACCCTAAGAAGGTTAGATCTTAGAGTTTAAATGTTGGTTTGTGGTTACCTCTAGTTTTCTTTTAACTTTAAATCAAAATCTCACAACTTAGAGAATTACTAGAGTGATAACATACTGGCGACCATAAAAGGGAATTAACCAATCCTTAGTTGTAAAATAGATCTTAAAGGAAATATTTTTTATTATTCTTTTGCCTTTAACACTGTTTGACAAGTTGTGGGTATTATAAACTGTAATTCTGGCTTCTAGGAAAATTTACTATACTAGGTCTAACCCATATCCTAAACCTGCAGTTATAGTAGACAATCCAAACAGAATTGGGAAAAAGAAATAAAAGATAGAAGATTTAGATGCTAAAATTTCATTAATTAGAGCCAATTCATTACCACAAGAATTAGTAAGTCTACAAGATAAACATTTTGATTTGAAATTTGAACATTCTTTATTCAGGAGAAAATCTGAAAATAATTTAAGTACTGTTGTTTTAGACCCTTTTTTTATTTCATTTTTGAAAACAAAATAGAAAAATATTGCAGTAGATTCTGAATTAAAGAAAGTTAAAAATCAGAATAAACTTGAAGAGATAAACTCTACTATTCTTAAGGAAATAGATGAAGCTATTGAATTAGCTCAATTGCTGGAAAATACATCTAAACTTTCTATTCCACATTTAGATACCACTACATCATCTATAGTTTCCACTACCATACAGTCTATAGATCCATTTATCTCTATACTACCCTTACAGTCTAGAATATTATTTCTTTCATCCCCTACATCCATTTCATCCACTAGTTTTCCTTCTACTATTTCAAACACATCATTCTCATTTCCTACTAGTTCCTTATATATTCCAGTTTCATTCCCTAGTACCTCAACTTCATCCTTTAGTTCCTCCACTACTTTTTCTAGTTCACCATCCTATATTCCAGTTTCATTAGTTACTTTGGTTACTACACCAGCTACTGCTTCCAGTTCAGCCCCAAGCACTTCCAATCTACCCCAAAGCCAAGCTAGAATTCAATTTATGGTTGTTAGGTATGCTCCCCTTGTTCTTTCAGCACAACTACATGATATGCCTCGGGATTACCAAAGTAAGATACCACAATTTGATGCTACTACACAGTAAACTGCACAACAACACATAAATAAAATGATAGATTACTTTGAACTCCATGAAATAGATGATTCTGATGTACAAATGAGGTTGTTTGCACAAACATTAATAAGGGAAGTCAAAAAATGGTTTAAAGGCCTTACTGCTGGTAGTATAGGTGACTTGGCAATTTTTCATAGAGTATTTTTAAATAAATAGGAAATGAAGAAAAATCCACTCCAAATATTGTCTGGATTGTTGGAAATGTTGTCATTGATGGCAAAGGAGATGGAAAAGGAAGAACACCTGAGGTAGCAACAAGGCAAAGGAGATGGCAAAGGAAGAACACCTGAGGCAGCAAAAGGAGAATTAAGGAGTAGCATCAGTCAAGGAGAAGATGAAACAAAGAGAGCATAAGACAAGTAGCTGAGGAATGAGACAGAGTGATGAGGAACAATTATTCTAGTGGGAAGACTGTGAAGCACTATTGGGGAGAATACATCAATTCATTCTGCAGAATTAAATCAAGATGAGGAACAGAACTCTGGTAACGTAGCGGAGTTTGAAGTTGAGGAAAAGAATTGTTGAATTGAAGGCGTAGAAGATCGGAGCCTCATAGGATGTGCTACAAGTATAACAGGTGGAGTGGATTCTATATACGCAATAGAGAAAGGAGCACAAAGAAACTAAGACAACATATATAGCAGAAAGGAAGAGACAAAGAAGTAACAAAGGCAGCAAAAGAGGCAGTGTTGAAGCAGAAACAGGTAGAGGCACAGCGAAGAACAGAGGCAGGGCAGCAAAAAGAAGCAGAGGCAGAGGCAGAGCGACAGGAGCAGCAGAGGCAGAGGCAGAGCCGTTATAAAATTCCGAGAATCGCCCAAGCCGGCAGATACATTCATATGCATAATTCCGGGAATCGCACACTCCAACCGGCGTTATACATATAATATAACACAAAATTATTCCGGGAATCGCTTAACTCCAGCGGCAATACAATGCATATAATACAGAACCATATTCCGGGAATCGCACACTCCAACCGGCGTTATACATATAATATAACACAAACTTATTCCGGGAATCGCTTCACTCCAGCGGCAAAAATATATATATAAACATATATGTGCAGTGCATCACATAAACAAAGGTCCAAGGCATTTATATTATGGAGCGCATAAAACAAAGTTTGATAAGGTGGGACCCCTCCCCAATCGCAATCGAAGATCGCAAGGGCAGCGGAACATGCAACCAACTGAGAGTTGCGATTGTGATTGAAGCCCGGACCCGATGGGTGTATAAACGGGGGATAATACATATTTGAGTTACGGTAAAATCGCATCGGCATTGGTCAATCGCATCGGAGAACATATGAGTTGCGATTGCGATTGGAAGTCCGGACCCGATGGAGGTATGAATTGTAATTCAAACTTGTTTGAAGTCCTTTCCCAATCGCATCGGCAAAATACAATGAACAGTGCCCAATCGCAACACATATTAAAAGACTTGCGATTGCGATTGAAGTGGCGGACCCGATGGCATTATACAATGGATTTAATAGGTTCAATCGCATCCGGGGTTTTAATCGCAATCGGAGCTTTCCGATTGATCGCACGACTTGTGTAATATGTTGCGATTGAAGTGGCGGACCCGATGGCATTATACGATGGATTTAATAGGTTCAATCGCATCCGGGATCTTAATCGCAATCGGAACTTTCCGATTGATCGCACGACTTGTGTAATATGTTGTGATTGAAGTGGCGGACCCGATCCTGTTATATGTGGGAGTTAATATGTGCAAATCGCATCCGTGTTCTGATCGCAATCAGAACTTTTATATTGTGTGCCCCAATTGCATTTGTTCAAAGTTCGGACCCGATTGCGCTATGAGCCATGTTTTATGTGGTCATCGCGTCCATTTGATCAATCGCAATCGCAAGTTTTGTTTGACACCACCGATCCGCCGACGAAGATGTGGGGCCGGACCCCTTCATATATTAGAGGCTGTGATTTGATTTATTGGATTGTAATATAAGACCAAAGGCTTAAGGTGGAGGGCGATTGTTTATATAAAATAATTGCTGTGATATATATAAAACATGGTTGCGGTTGTATTAAAACATGCCGCGTGGTCTGTAGACCCACGGGCCTCAGCTTAACGGGAGGGCGATTATTAATGTAATACAATTGTAATATATGTATGTTCCGGCCTGCGGAACTCGCCACATCAACAAGACACTTGCTGCATGTAAAGGATTGAATTACAATCAGCAGATTCATTTATATATAAAGCGCTGGTATAAAAATAAAATAAAAATGCAGTTCATAAATTCAGGAGTTACGCAGCAGCCATAAACAGAAAGGCATACAGAGAAGAGAAAGGGACAAGGAGACAGTTAGAGAAAAGACAAATGCGCAGCAAGCCAAGAGACAAAATGAGTGAGCTGGAGTTCACATTGTAATTCGAATGTAAATGTTTTAATTGTTTTTATTGTTTGTGATGCATTGGCAAGTCTCCGGAAGAGAGCAAATATCCCACTGTAATATTAAAATAAGCACCTACAGTTACATTTTTATAAGTAAGCTGAAAAGAGATGAGAAGGCAGAAGGCAAAGAGACATGACTGTCCATTTTGAATTCCCAGTAGAATACAAATAGTCATGAAGCTATCTTGTATAAAAGGGGGTAATATCCAAGAGGAGATTTTTGATGAAAACAGAATGAGAAGAGGAGAGAGTGTGCAGCAGAATTGAAGATAGTTGAAGAAAATAAGAAAGCTGCAAGAGGTCAGAGAGTGTGAATATAGAGAATGTTGAGTATGAAGAATTGAGGAGAAAAGAAGAGAAGAAGGAAGGGCTGGCAGATATGATGCAGGTCTGATATAAGAGTTGATGAACAACAGAAGAGAAAGTATAGAACAGAGCTGATATCCAAGGTAAATCAGCAAGTGTTTTTCTTTTGAAAGAATAAGGAAGTTGGAGCTTCCCTATCAAGTTGTAGCTTGATAGATGTCAGTTGTAGCTGATTGAGGTAGGAGCCTCCTGTAGGTTGGTGCCTGCAGAAAATAGATGGGAGTTGGTGCTTCCACATCAAGTTGTAGCTTGATAAAATGTCAGTTGTAGCTGACTGAGGTTGGAGCCTCCTGTAGGTTGGTGCCTGCAGAATATTGATGGGAGTTAGAGCTTCCTTGCAAGTTGTAGCTTGCAGAATTGAGGATAGAGCCTCCTGTAGGTTGGTGCCTGCAGAAAACAGTGGTGAGAGGGAGTTTGAGCTTGCCTTTGCATCACAACAATAATAAGATGTGGTTTTCTCCCTTTATGGGTTTCCACTTATATCTGGTGTCTCTGTGCATGATGTTTATGTGTTGATGTGATTTATCTCATCTGCTTAATACTTGCTTCTCTCATATTCAATCTGCTATTACATTAACAAATCTATTTGATAGTAATACTTGTTGCTCACATATTAAGTTGACCATGAAATGAAGGTGTAAATAAGATTTAAAAGAAAAGTTTTAAAAGTCCATGTATGTGTTAAACTGATTCACCCCCCCCCCCTCTCAGTTTAACTAAGGGTTCAACATGGATTTGATACAATGAAAAGAGCTCCCAATGAATCAGTACAAGACTACTGCATTAGATATAACCATGTTTACAATTCAATTTCTGCAAATCTCAAACCCACTCCTGACTCTGTCTTACTTAAATTCCTAGTTGGATTTGACACAGATATGGCATATCAGTTAAGAGAGATAAATGCATAAACTTTAGAAAGAATGCAAACAGATGTTGTAGGTGTAGAAGTAAACATTTTAGCTAAAAAAACCAGATTAAGAAATGAGAGGAGAGTAACAATGAAAGAAGAAGCCTCTAGTTCAGACACAAAAAAAGATTAGTTAGCTAAGACTTTAGAGAGAATGATGGATAGATTAGGCAACATAAAAAGGAGACCTCAATGGGACAATCAACAGCAAATCAGAAATCCCAACTTTAAGAAAAATGCAAATTCAGGGAAATCTAAAGAATCAGCCCCAGATCAGACAATAAGACCCCTATTTCAGGAGAACTATGTTGAAAGTTCTCAAAACAATGATGAGGATGAGGATACCATAAATCTAATGGGAATAGATGATAATAACACTATATTTCTCACACAGGAAGATTAAGAGTTATTTGAACTCCAAAAACCTCAATTAGATTCAGGTGAACCATTCGATTATAAACAAGGTTATGATTTTGCCATAAACGAAGTACATAAGAAATATAACCTTAGGAGTAAGAAAAATATTGAACCTTCTACTAAGAAAACTACACAAATTGAAAACAAGAAAACAGTAGAAGCCCCAACAACAAAAGTTCTACAAATTCTCCCTAGGGAAAATAAGAAAAATTCTAGTTCTTCCCAAAAAGTTTCCAATCCTAAACTTTCACCAAGCCCTAAAATTGTTGACATAACAGATGAAGGTTCTCAAGTTACAAAAGATTCACAAAAATCTGCTGCTGCAAAAGCACCTAATTCTGCTAAAACAACAAACTTAGATACCAAAACATCCTCTGTTGAACCAAAATCAGCAGATCCAAAAGCTGCCACTGCAAAAACAACTTCTGACACTTCAACATCTAATGCTTCACAAACCATACCTGAAAAGAAAACTAGGAGCAATAAAACACAAGAAACTCAAACTGAAAATGAAAACATGACTAGAAAAACAAGATAAACCCACACAAACTACAGTTACTAAAGAAGAGTTAATTCAAATAAGTAAATCACAACCTTCATTCAATATACAAATTGAAATTGCAAAGTTAAAAATACCAATTCCTTTGACAAAATTGGTAAAACATGATTTGTATAAATCAACCATCACTGAAACATTCAACATAAATAATGGAGAAGACTCTATAAACTTGAATGATGATCAACCAGAGTTGATTTTTGTCCCAGATGTAAATGGAAAGCATCAAGATGGATCAATTCCTCCATTTTAGATCAGTTCAACTATTCATGATCAAATTTTACACAACACAATGCTAGATTCAGGAGCTTCACATAATCTAATGCCCAAAGTTATAATGGAAACCCTGAACTTAGACATTACAAGGCCTTACAAAGATTTATTTTCATTTGATTCTAGCAAAGTAAAATGCCTAGGTTTAATCAAAGATTTGTGTGTAACATTAGTTCAATATCCTGGTAAGAGTATACTTATGGACATTGTAGTAGTTGATATCCCACCCAAATACAGAATGTCATTATCTCGCTCATGGGGAGAAAAATTACAGGGATCTCTACAATTGGACATGTCTTATGCTACTATATCAGTTTTTTGTCAACCTAAGAAGTTATATAGGGAAAAATTGATGAAATATATGGTGAGTAGTGCAAAAAGGTCAATAAATTACCCAATTTACACTACACCTACTGACCTAGATTCATTTATACTATGTAATTCTGAAACTGATAATGAAATCAAGACTGAACTAAGGGAAGAAAAGAAAACACAAAACAATGATAATATATTTCATGAATATTTATGGCATTTAGATTTTGATGACTTAGTAAACAAGTTAGGAGCAGGAGCAGGAGTATGGATAACTAATATAGAGAAAAATCATGCAGAAGGTCATGCTTTCAAACTAAATTTCAAATGCACCAATAATATGGCTGAGTATGAAGCCCTCATTTTAGGACTCCAGATGATCATAAATTTAGGAGGTAAAAGAATAGCAATAATGGGAGATTCATAGTTGATTGTAAAATAAGTTAGTGGTGAATATTCTGTTTACAATCCTAGACTAGGCCGTTATAGAGAGACTGTACTAGATTTGACTGATAATTTGTTGGAATGTAATTTCTCTGCAATACCAAGAAAGAAAAACTTACAAGCACACTCCTTAGCAACTTTTTCTAGTACTTGTAATCTACCTATTTTGCCCAATCATATGTATACTATAAAAGTAAAACACAGACCAATAATTCCTGACAACCTCAAATATTGGCAAATTTTCTCACAAGATCAACAAATTTACCATTTTATGAATAATGAAGGTGAATTTCAGAACTATAAAATAGACATTGATTATACCATATATCAATATTTAGATAGTGAAATTGATTTGAATAATGTAGATGTAAATAAAGTAAATTTTTCTAGACCTACTAAATTTAGTCAATCAGATATAGATAACTTAGAGAAAGTAGAAATTGATAAGATAATTGATGAAGAATCTGATATATTAAATCTCAAAGATAATTTCTTACCAAAAGGTTTAACTCCTTTAGAAGATTTATTTGACTCAAATGATATTGCTAGAAAACCCAAAATGGAGCCACTTAAATCTGATATTGAGGAATGTAATATTGGCACAGAATTGAAACCCAAAATGAACAAACTTTGCAAAGCCTTACCTCAACAAGAAAAAGAAAAATATATTGCTCTTTTCAAGGAATTTCAAGATATTTTTTCTTGGAGTTATGAAAACCTAAAATCGTATGACACCAACATAATTCAACATAAAATCCCTATTGTTATAGCATCATTTCTCACCTTGACATGATTCATGATTGCTTCATGGCTTTATGGGCACCCATTCCTACAGACTTGGACAAATTCACTTAAAAACAGTGGAAAATCCTCCATACGCGACTATGCCCGTGTTTTTAAAGTGTATCTGTAGTCATTAGAGAATTTTCCGCGTATGCCATTAAAATCATTAAAAAATATATAAAAAATCCCTATTTTCGGGTTGGGTTGATGGTTACTCGGGTAGTTGAACCACCCCAGCACGTGGCCAACTGTTTCCAACTGCTGAAACTGCTTGGAGTGACTATTATAAAGACCTCATGTGTATGGCCTAAGGGAGAGGGAAAGAATTATTGATATTATACTCTGTTGGTATTCCCTATCCAAGTCTGATTCCCCGTGCCTCCTGCACTTTCCCAGTTCATTTCAGGAAACCCTTGTTTCCTTGAGATACACATCCCTTTATATGTTATCTCGTATGCACTCATTTGGAAGAAGTCTTAGCGAGGCAAGGGCTGGACGGATCCGGACGACGGTCTGCGAAGGCCTTGGAAGGATCAGGTGATCTCTCCACTTACTTTTGTACGTACTATTTTTATAATACAGAAGTATCATGCTGTTCCCGAAGTAAACGTGTTGGTGTATGCTTTAATGTATGAAGAATATTTGTTATACAAGCATTCATGATGATTTATTTAATGTTTTATATGAATCTCACTAACATATAGAGTAGAAATATACTGTACAACTTGTCCTTTGTGCTAGTTTCTTCTTGCATTTCAGGTGAAGGAGGAAGGACGGTTGCAGGGAGTTTGAACTCCACGTGGATCTACTTCAAACGTAGGACCAACGGGTAAACCTCTCATTCTGCTCTATGTAGTTTTTATGAATGTGCATGATCGTGTGGGTCTCTGTTAAGTAGTACGCCCCTGCTCTGTGGAGGTTGAATCCCAACCAACCTCTAGGGTGTTAATTCCCCGAAACAGAACTGGCGACTCCGCTGGGGATCACATTTTTGTGATTCTCCTATTGGGTTGTTTCAGCTGTTTGGTAGGTTGCCAACAGTTTCTTCTGTCTTTTACAGTCCAGTTTGCTTTCTTGCAGTCAGTCTAAAGTCTTGATATCTTTCCCAGGCTTGTACTTTTTGTTTTTCATTATCTTTCTTTGTATACGCTTTTTTGTTTGCACACAGTCGCGTATACCCGCGAGTTTGTGTAGAAGGAACCGCGTATACCCGCGAGTTTGTGTAGAAGGAACCGCGTATACGCGGGTTTCCCTCAACACAGACGCGTATACCCGCTTGTTGCATAATTGCAAAGTCGCGTATACCTAGGCTAAGTTTGAAATTTTAAGATTCTGGTGTTTTTGGTCTTTTCTGGCTGTGGAGGCCTGTGTCTGCAGAGTCTCTGTACTTACTGGAGTGTGACAGAAGTGGTTTCAAGTCTTGTTTCTCTTTCGTTTGTCCGAAAACTGATCTTTTTGGCAAAGTGTCCTTGTTGGTGCTAGCACTCCTGGATTGAGTTCCAAGATCGCTTTCTGAGCGTTCTTGGCTGTTCTGCTTTATCAGAACAGAGAGCTTCTGCTCACTGACTCGCTCCTATCTTTGTGTTGTGCTTTGCATTGCGTTCTTTGTTTTGTTTTCGATTGGTTTTCTTGGGTTTCATAGGCTAGGGTTTTGTTGCAATTTTCGAAGAACTTTTCTTGTTTCTTTGGAGTTTTGTGTTGCAACGAATTTGCACTATTTCTCTTGGCTGTTTGATTGAGTTTTGGGTCTTCCGTTGCTCTTATTGATCTTGCTATCATTAGCTTTATAAGGTTTGGGAGCATAGTTGAAGTTTATGCTTGAAATTCGGTCTCGTTTTGGCTTGGATTGTGATAGTTGTTCTTGGTTTTTTTGAAGCTCTTGTTTTATAAAACTAAAAAGTCCAAAAACATTTGTTTTGCTCTTTGTTTTTGCATATCAAAAACTCAAAAAACATTGTTTCTTGTTTTTTGTTTTTGTTGTTGCGTTTTTCATTTTCGTTTGGCTTCATCTTTTGAGACTTTAGTGAAGTTTCTTGCTTCTAGTTTTCAGCTTGATTTTGAGGAGAGGTTGTCTTTTGATTTCTTCTTCTTCTTGTTGAGTATTTTGGTGTCTTATATTAAGAGTTCTTGTTTGCAAGAATTGGCTTTCTGGATATCAAAAGATGAGTTAAAACTGAAGGAGCTTTTTGGGGAATTTCATCTTGTTTCAAGGGACTTTTTTGCATCTTAGAATTTACATGCTAATGGTCATTTGCATTAGGTGCATTGAATCATTTAGTTAGCTTCTTAGTTTTTGTGAGTGTGAGTTTGTAATTCGAAAAGAAAAATATATTTTTTAAGTCTCGTAGAACTTATATAGAAATTGCTCTTCATCGAAAGACAAAGAACTGCATGCGCATGTAGTCAGGTTTTTATTAATTTCTTTTGCGTCAGAACATCATTGGTTTCAACTCCATATCCTTGTGACTTAATACAACAACCCTTAAAATAAGCGATTTAATCTAAAATCAACTAGCAAGTTTTATTAAGTGTCAATCACCAACTAGCTAGGTTGTAGGGCCTTGGAATAGGTGAGAGGAGAGTTAACTCTCCAAGGCCGCTCAAACAAACATATAAGTTGATTAATTGAGCGAAATCCAACTCCGTGAGGTGGACTGGGAAAGCTCTCATCCGAGAGTCAAGCGCGAGGGGAAGTGAAGGTTAAGAAGAGGGATACCCCCCCTCCGATTAGCTGAATCTAACCTCAAGACCGTTCCGCCCAGCTTCTGATACGGATTGGTGTCTATAGTTGCTGTTCCTAGGTTCCACACAGGTGACTGCGGGGGGGAATACCCGTGGTACCTGAGGCAGACGTCGCATCACTTCCAGCAGTACTTCTGGGGGGTGCCCTTGCGAAGCTTGGGTGCTTGAGCCGGCAAAGGCTGTTGTTAGGAGGTCGGCGTAACTGTTTCTGATACCTTCGCTAGTTGTTCTGGGCCCTAATCATCCCAGACTTCTTTCGGAAGGCCCTATACTTCGCTTTCCTGTATTTTGGTGTCCGGTCCTCATCACCCGGAGCGGAAATACTTGGAGGTTGTTTGCTTGCTGTTTCTCAGGGATTTTGATTTTAGTGAGTGCTCTTTGCTCCTAGCTTGCCTAGCTTTTCACTTTTCTTGAGTCTAATATAATAAATATGTAAAAGTGGCTGATCAAGCGCCTCGACGTTCGAGGAGAATCCGGGGGTTATCTCCCGAGAGCGCAGAGCCTTCTTCGAGAAGGCGTAGGAGCGATTTAGCAGGTGGTTTTCACCCTGTGGAGTCTGACGCTGTGGAGAGAGATCCTCCACTAAGGTCTGAAGGTTTCGTTGCTGATTCCGGTGTCGGTTCCGAGAGGAGCGTTCCGCTCACCTCGAGAGTGTTGTTTCCTCAGGAAGAAGATTTTCAGATAGAAGATATACCTGAGCCTGCAGCTACAGGTCCATCTCCTCTTCCTCCTGATCATCCGTTTGTTATCGATGCGTCGGGCCAGGAGTCGAGACGCCGGATCTTCCATATCTTTCTTGTCTTTAGGTAAGCCCCACGTGGGAACGCGGCTTCTCTTGTGAGTGTTGAGGCAGTGGGACCCTAACAATCGGGCGGGGGGGGGCACTCTTGCTCTATCTTCGAGTGCTTCTAGCACTGCTATGTTTGGCTCTGGGTTCACCCAAGCATATGCTTCTCAATCTGGTCCTTTCGTTTCAGGGATGTCCATTGCTGGAAATCCCTCTTTTTCCTTTACCGCCGGTGCAGCTGGATCTACGCCCATGTCTAACATGGCTAGTGGATCAGCTTCGTTTCAGGGTTTTCCCTTTGGGACTGGGCATATTCCCAGTCCCAATCCTTCTTTAGGGTCATTTCCTTTTACGTCCCAGACCCAAAGTTTTAATCCTTGGGCTCAGGGGCCAAGTTCGACTGCTTTTATGGGGTGGAATCCTATGTTTGCAACGTCGGGGGCAGGGAATCAGTTCACCGCGAGTCATCCAGGGAATGCTTCTTTCCCTGCATCGAGTGCTTATCAGTCTTTTTCCCCTCTATCTAATGCATGGAACCCCTATCAGGGGATTTCCTCTTCAGTCAATACTTCAGCGGGGGGAACTAGCCTGGGTTATGGTAACTCGGCGTGGGGAGGAGGTTCTTCTCCGTTTTCTACGGGTCCTTTCTGGCAGCCTGGTGCCTCATCAAATCCAGGCTATTCTTTTCAGAATGTGGGAAATCCATCCCATCGAGGATGGAATTCTCAGGCTCCGCCGCGATTACCATTTCTGGCAACGTTAAACTTGCCAGACTTGGCGAAGTTAACTAATGACCCGATTCGATACAGTCCGGGGTGGCCTCCGGTTCCAACCAAACTTCCTTCAGACATTCCTAAGTTTGAAGGCAAGAATGGTGAAGATCCGGCAGATCACATTACCACTTTCCACTTATGGTGCTCTTCAAACTCTCTGATCGACGACTCGATTAGATTGAGATTATTTCAACGCACCTTAACTGGAAATGCCGCAAAGTGGTATATAGAGCTCACTGGGGGCAGTTTCGCCACATTTGGAGAACTGGCTGTCACTTTTCTTAACCATTTTCAGTTGCCCGTCAGATATGAGGCTGGGACCGAACTCCTGGCTAATTTTAAGCAGGATGAGGCAACTCACATTTCTGATCATATTCGGGAATGGAGGAGAAGGAAGAGGCTTATCAAAGCCCATATTCCAGGTGAGTTCCTTCTCGAGTGGTTTTTGAAATCGCTTCAGTCAGATATTTCAAAAGATGTATCCATGTCAGGGGTATATTCCGAGGAGCAGGCCATCTTTAGGGCCCAGCGGTTAGAGTTGATCTATTCTCAGTCTGGCATGCTTTACAAGTATTTGCCTAATGCTCCTCGCTCCAAATTGGATCTATCGAAACCTAAACCTGGTCCGCATGGTGACGGACTTGTCGGATCGGTCAGTAGTAGTGCAGCCAGCCTGCTTTCTCAATTACAGCAGTTGTCTTTACAATCTGCTTCTTCTGGTCAGGCTGTGCCTGCTGATTCTTCACCTTCCCAGTCTTTGTCCATTAATGCTGTCCAATCTTCTGAACCCAAAGGAAATCAACAGTCCGGTGGGAAGAAGAAGGGACGTAATAACAAGAAGAAGGGCAAGAATGGGAAGGGCAATGCGAATAAGACCAACGAGCGTGTTGGTGAAGGGCAAAAGGAAAAGAAAGTAAAGTTTCTACAAGCATGCGGAGACCATCTCACACACCTTTGTAAAGTCAGATTATGGACTAACCTGTTATCTCGTGAGTTCTTCTGATTCCCAGTGTCTTCAACATTATGCCCCAAGGGCAGCAATTAATTGCTGGCGCGAATCAAAATCCTGGGGCTTCCTCTGGAGGTCCTCAGGAAGGGGAAATTCCATCGAATATCTTTATGATGAGTGCTCACGTGGATGTCGCTACGAGATCCAGTGATTATGGCGGAGAGGAATCTTCGAAAGCTAAGGAAGTTCCTGATGCTACTGAGCCGCTTCATATCACGAAGCCAACTGTCGAGTCTATGCCTCGGATACCGAAAGCATCCTCTAAGCGGTCAACGATTAATCCAAACATGAGGGCTGCCCAGAACTACTCGATTGTAGAAGATCTGGCGCAGAGTCCTTGTGCTATGTCAGCTTTAGAGGTACTCCAGTCTTGTCCGGCTCAGCGCAGTGCTTTGCTCACTGCCATTGGAGCTATAGATCCGAAAAATTCTCTTCTGATTACCTTTGATATGAAGAATTTTAAGAAGAGACTTCCTCATCACATGGCCTTCCATATTAAATCATCGTATCGGAAGACTAACATCTTTCGCACGGTTGTTGATGAGGGTGCTTCTACTTGCGTGATGTCTTTTTCATGCTGGAAGACACTTGGATCTCCAAAAGCTGCTCCGTCTAGCACTATTCTTACTGCATTCGATGGTCATTCTCACAGACCCCATGGTATTGTCCCGGCTTTGCCCCTCTGTGTTGGGGGCAAAACCGTTAACATAGAAGTTGAGGTAGTAGATGCAGCCTTGGACTACAACCTTCTGTTGGGGAGGAACTGGATATATGAGATGGATTCCATTGCATCTTCATTATTTCGAATTGTATGTTTCCCCCACGAAGGGAGGATAGTCACATTGGATCAACTGGACTGTCCTCCTGTAGACCTGGATGCGCCTTCTGACTCATCTGTACCTAAGTTGGATAATACCAAGGCGCCTGTCGAGAATCTGGGAGTTGGAATGTATTCTTCCCTGATGGGTTCTTTTGATCTTCCACCTCCTAAGGTGTCTATTAATGCTATTTCATCCTCCAAGGCTCCCCTTCGAAGAGAGTTCTTTCGAACTCATTATTTTTCGGACCCTTGGACCTTACCTTCTCCAACTGCCACATTGGAAGAAGGGAAAGTGGGTGGAATGGCATTCCCGATTTCTGCAGTTGAGATTGCATATCAGTCTGTTGTTGACACTGCAGAGTCCGATCCAGCTCCTCTTTCGCCGGAAGAGTTGGATGGTGATGTGGCTCCGGCTTGGACGCTTACTTCTTCTTCTGCCCAGGATTGTCTAGATACCACTCTTCCATCTGAAGAGGCCATCCTGGAAGCAATGACAGGTATAGAGAGACCGTGGGATGACTTGCGTCATCGGTCTTACTTCCTACCTGACTTGAGCGAAGTCGAAGCTAGTTTTCCAAGTCCTCAGTCTCCTGGACCTGTTCCTTAGATCTTGGCTGCTTACCAATACAGTTTATCTTTGAAGGAACATGGGCTGGTCCAGTCTCTCCTACTATCTAGGTGAACATCTCCAAGAGTCCCAACATTATCAAGAACGTTTTCATTGGAGCTGAATGTTCCCATGAAGAGGTTCAAATCTATACCGAGCTCTTCAAAGAGTATAGGGATGTTTTTGCTTGGTCTTGTGAGGAAATGCCTGGCATAGACCCATCTATCGTCCAGCATGAGATCAAGACGTATGAAAACGCTAAGCCGGTCAGGCAAAAACTTCGTCCGGTTAATCCTAGGAAGGCAGCAGCCATCAAAGCTGAAGTTGAAAAGATGCTTAAGGCGGGATTCATTTTCCCAGTTCCTCTGACTGAATGGGTTTCAAACCCCGTTCCGGTTGATAAAAAGCAAGGAACGATTCGAGTGTGCATCGATTTCAGAGACTTGAATAAGGCGTGTCCTAAAGATAATTACCCCACACCCTTCATTGATCAGATTATTGACGAGTGTGCCGGTAACGAGATTTTCTCCTTCATGGACGGTTTCTTTGGTTATAATCAAATTACTATCCGTCCAGAAGATCAACATAAGACCGCATTTATTTGTCCCTGGGGTACGTTTGCATATAAGAAAATGCCTTTTGGTCTTAAAAATGCGGGAGCTACTTTTCAGCGGGCCATGTCTTACGCCTTCCACGACATCAAGAAAATCATCGAGGCATACTTAGATGATCTAGCTGCTCATTCTCGAAAGAGGATGGATCATCCAGGTCACCTCCGGCAAATATTTGAAAGATGTCATTTTTATAAAATTCGTTTGAATCCGAACAAGTGCGTTTTCGCGGTGACATCCGGTCGGCTGTTGGGATTTATCGTGTCTAGTGAAGGGATAAGGGTAGATCCCTTCAAGGTTGAGGCAATACTTCGGTTGCCTCCCCCGTCTTCAGTCCGTCAACTTCAAAGTCTCCAAGGGAAGTCTAACTTTCTTCGGAGTTTTATCGTTAACTATGCTGAGATTACAAAGGGATATATGAGACTGTTGAAGAAAGGAGTCCCTTTTCTTTGGGACGACTATGCTCAACGCTCATTCGATGCCTTGAAAAGGCATTGACCTCTGCTCCTTTACTGAGTCCACCCGATTATAGCAGAGATTTTCTTTTGTATCTGGCTACAGCAGAATCTACCATTGGTATGGTTATGGTTCAGGAGGATGATGCTCTGGCTGAGCATGTTATTTACTACCTTAGTCGAGGACTGGTAGGACCTGAACTGCGATACACCCCGATAGAAAAATTAGCCTTAGCAGCAGTTCATGCTGTGCAGCGACTCAGGCATTATATTATTCTTCGCAAAACTTATGTCTTGGCAGCTGCCAATCCATTTCAGTTTGTCCTCAGCAGGCGAGTGATTGGGGGCAAATATAATAGATGGATTGTGATATTACAAGAATTCGATCTAGAGTTCATGTCTGCCAAATCCAAGAAGTCATTAGTCTTTGCGGAATTGATCTCCGAGTTGCCTTGTGGGGAGGAGATGATTTATGATGAGTCCTTTCCGGACGAACACTTGTTTTTAATCTCTCCACAAGATCCTTGGTATGGGGATATCATTGTGTATCTCCAGACTGTGAAGTTTCCCTCTTCTTTTTCGAAAGATGAGCGTCGTAAGCTGCGTCACTTAGCTAAAAGTTATCTGATTATTGGTGATGCTTTGTACCATCGAGGGGTTGATTCAATCCTAAGACGCTGCTTAACTTTCGAAGAAGCTGAGGCTGTGCTCAATGATTCTCACGGTGGAGCTTGTGGGGGTCATTTATTAGGGCTTGCTACAGCCCAAAAGATTTTGCGTGCTGGCTACTTCTGGCCCTCGATTTTCAAAGATTGTATTGAATCGGTCAAGAAGTGTCATCCTTGTCGGGTGTATACTCGAAAAATGCGCGCTCATCCAGCTCCGCTTTTTCCAGTCATTACTGTCGGACCCTTTACAAAGTGGGGTATGGATTATACTACTTGTAACCCGCCTTCGGCAAAAGGTCACAAGTACATTATCGTAGCAATAGACTACTTTACGAAGTGGGTCGAAGCTATGCCTACTTTTGGGAACGATGGTGAGACTGCAGCTCTTTTCTTCTTCAACCAAGTCATCGCTCGTTTCGGTATACCTAGAGAGATTGTCACTGACCATGGCAGTCACTTTCAGAATAGTATGATGGCTGAGTTGGCTCTTAAATTGGGTTTCCGGCAGGAGTATTCATCTCCATATTATCCTCAGGCCAATGGGCAAGTGGAAGCCGTTAACAAATCCTTGAAGACAATTCTTCAACGGATGATTGATAAACATAGATCCAACTGGCACATTATGCTATATCCTGCACTCTGGGCATACAGGACGTCAGTTAAAACTGCAACTGGCTTTACTCCGTTTCAGTTAGTCCACGGGGTGGAATTCGTATTTCCCATTGAATGCGAGATTCCTTCCCTTAAACTGGCTGTTGAGCTTCTTCCTGACACTTCTAGTCTGGCAGAGCGGCTTCTTCATCTGGAACATCTTGATGAGCAACGTCGAGATGCCGCCACGTTGAACGAAGCGCATAAAAACCGAGTTAAAGCTCAGTACGATAAGGCAGTTAAGCCTAGGGTCTTTTCCGAAGGTGACCTTGTTTTGGTCTATGCCCAAGAAAAAGATGCCTTGGGGGCAGGAAAGTTTAAGTCGATGTGGTATGGCCCCTATATCGTTAAGAAAGTCCTTAAGAAAGGAGCATATACCTTGGTTGACTTCGAAGGGAACGAGTTGCCGGAGCCCCGAAACGGGCTCTATCTTAAAAAGTATTATGCCTAGGCTTTGGCCTGGCATCTTGCTTTTTGTATATATTAGTAGTTTTTGTTTTGTACGTATCTGATTGATTTTCGATTTTTGATGGGTTGGTGATGTTTTTGATCTGCTTTGGCAGGTTGTCTTGGATGTCATGAGTCATTTTGGTTTCGCCGATGGTGCTAGTAGACACACCCGGAACTTAGCTTCCGCGGCTTGGGTGCTTCATTATCCTTCCGGTCAGCTAGAGGGGTCTGCATTGGTCCTGCTTCCAATAACGTAGCAGAATACACTGCAGTCATTCATCTACTCTCGGAGGCAATATCCTTGGGTGTTGATTCGTTGGTAGTTTTCTTGGACTCCCAGCTGGTGGTGTCGCAGTTGAACAACACTTATCGGGTACGCGATCCAATTTTATTACGATTTTTCTTGAGGGTACGTTTGTTACAAAGGTCATTTCAATTTTTAACATTCATTCATATTCCTCGAGCTGACAATTGGTTTGCTGACTCATTGGCTAATCAAGCTTTAGATTGGCATATTAATCATTCAATACAATAAATTTTAATCATCAAAAACATCATACTTTTGATACATTTATCACATCACATCAAATATCGCTGTATATATCATCGGAGTGTCAAAAAACTTTACAAAATTTGGATCCATCAATGCCGTACAAAACTTGGGCTTATGCCCCATCATGTTCAGTCTCAAAAAGAATATACAGTCATCTAATATGTAAAATCTGTATACTCCTGAGGACCCTGCCCAGAAGTTGCGTTCCTATAGAACATCACTGCAGTGGCCACACGGCGGAACAGTCTAACCCAGTCCCGGGGTACTCCTACAACCCGTCTCTGGACGGCTTCTGGCAAGTCCTCCACAGCAGCCAGAGGGATTTGGCGGGTCAGTCCCTCCAAGTTTCTCTGCACGGCCTGGAGTGTCCTGTCGGAATCCGCTGTCTCTGCCTCACCTCTGCGGCGTTTGTGACGTGCTAGGCCCTCAGGACGAACTGGTCCAACATCTGAAACATGATCATTTTCATTTGTCAGTCATTATGAATCCAATCCAAAAACATGTTTGTTTTTCATTTTCATACATATTTGAAAAATCCAAAAAAATCATATAAGTTAAAATTTTTTGAAAAAACTTACCGACTGCTCCCCATGCTGTACCGGGTGGAAGTACTAGATCAGGATCTCCTCGGAAATCCATCCCGGCATAGGGATAGTCATCCACTGCGATGATTTTTTCTCTCCACCATAAGAAGAACTCATCGTCCCAGGTGGTTCGGGGTACCTCGCTGCCCCCCAGTCTCTTCATCATGTCTGCCCAACGGGCGATTCTTGGGTCCCGCGGGCTGCTGATAGTCGAGATGACTCTGGGTCTCAAAGCTGGAACTCTCTCGAAGAAGAATGTTGTCAAAATGGTTCCATAGCCAAAGTGTTTTGTTTTTGTTTGGCGAATGGAGGTCAGTTGTTGTTTCATGTTCTGTAGCAGGGCAGTGCACCAATCATACACATGAATTAAGCACTCTACAGCTATGCTCATGTGCGTCCTGGACGCCTGATGCAGTGAGGCAGATCTTGCCACTCTGCCGATGGTGAATAGGAGGATCTTTATGTGCAAGTCCCTGATATCTCTGATTGCAATCTGTGTGCCAACTTTCTTGGAATTATCTACGCAATAGATTTGGACATAGTCCTCCACGGTCAACCCTCCCAGGGGCTTTCCGTGCAGATCCACTAGGTCTCCCCTCCTGGAGAGTCCAGTGATGAAGTATATATCTTCCACTTCTATGCGTAGTGGCATTTGATCAATGATGAAGCAATCCTGATCTGGTTCCCAGTAATTTACGAGCATTTCAAGCAATCTCACATTACTTTTCATATTGGGCATTTTGAAAAATTTGAACAATCCACAGTTTCGGAGGACATTTTGTGCTGCGCGATCCTGCATGACCTCTTGGTCTATTGCGCTATGCTCACATTCCCTCCATGAGATGGTCATCCTGAGAAATTTCATCAAAATTTGCATTAGAAACTTCTTTTTGAGTTACGGACTTGCGCATACGCGACTTTTCCTGTGCACAGTCGCGTGTATACGCGGCTTCACTTCATTGAACCCGCGTATGCGCAGATACACATTTTTTAAGAAGGGTTTCTAGGCAAAAATTCACTTAATTTTAAATTTCAAACGGACAAAATGAATAAACAGGATGAATAAGGAGCCTACCTGAAGTTTCGCTGAATTCCGACGGTCGGTTGTTCCTGATTTGACGAAACAAGTTTTTAGCTCTAGAGCTCTTTTTCCAAATCAGCTATGCAATAATGAACCAATTGAGAGGTAATTTGTGTATTTATGGCTAAAAAATTGAAAATTTTTGCAAAAATTTCCTTGTGCTTATTTTTTCGATCTGTCTTATGCTGTATAACTTGATTGCTTGGAAGTGCCTAGTTTGGTATGTTTCAGGTACATTTTGACGATTTCGAGACTTTTCCCGGTTTTTGACCCATGATTTTAGACTCTTCACGGCAGGTATATGATCTTCACTGGCATATAGGTTAGGGAATCACTTTCCGTTGCATCTTGCATTCTAGCCTCCATACTGATCACTTGCCTTAGGGTTGATCCCATCAGGTCATGAGTATTACACCCATTTCACTCGCCGATTTTTAATCATGACTTGATGGTAGAGCCTTCCTTTACATGGGCTTCCTAGTTAGTTCCTCGCTATCACTTGTTGCCCATGCTACTTTTTATGTAGGCTCGGGAGTCCTCTTTAGTCCCGCCATGTCTTCTGTGTTGAAGCTTCATTCTTCTCCTTCATCACTTATCATTTTTATGGCTTATACCCTAGAGGCTCCCTGGTGTCGTTAAGTTGTATTACTGCATTGCATATTGGCTACTTGTTTATCCTGGCCTTTAGCCGGCTTCATTTGGACTCGATGTTTAAGCCAACTTTTGACCTTGACTTTATGTACAAGTTAACCATTGCATGCACTTAGCTATCACGACTTGACACCTTTTTACCCATGGATGGAACGTTCCTCTGAGTATCGCTTACCAGTTTTCGCCACCTTGCATTGAGCATAGGATTGTTCCAATCCTAGGAACTAGTGCATCTGATTTTTGATACTCGTTCTATCCATTGTACCATAGCATTCTTTTATTCTTTTTCAGGCTTATTATATGAAAAAGACAAAAAAATCAAAAATAACAAAAAGAGCGGGAACGGGATGTATCTTCGTTGTTTTGATGGCAGTACAGAGTCAGTTTGTCGCCCTTGAACAAAGCAC